>JABCKO010015964.1:9182-20833 GCA_018855915.1 Tephrocybe sp. NHM501043
GAGGGATGACCCTCTTCCCAAGGTCTTATCAACTATTGCCTTTGATGATGCTTGGAATGGTGGAAGCTCTCTTAGCCTTGACATTTCGTTCCTGGGCTCAGAAGAAGAGGACTCAGTGTTTAGATGCATTTGGGTTCCCGTACAAACATTAACCATTACTACCGGCAGAACATATGGCGCAACGGTGTATTACAGAGTCGACGATCCTGGAAATGCTGATGTCGACTTGGGGCTAAACGTGAAGCCTATCTCCACGGACGGTACTTCCTTCGATATCCAGCCTGCTACGGCGCCAGAAGCCGAGCTTCCAGGTGGATGGTCACAAATATCTATTCAGATCACCGTTCCGGGAGCACAGAAAGGGGTGAACGTTCAAACAGGTGCTATCGGCCTTGTCGTTGCCATCTTAACGGCAGACCAGACGAAAGACCTTGACGTGAAAATCCGCATCGGCCAGCTGAATGTGTACGCTATCCCCCCAGCGACTACTGCGATCCATAGCCCCATGATGCTATGGGCCGACTTCACTACACCTGCGTCGAAAGATATCTCAGGAAAACTGTCCTGGGAAGTTGCTGCCTCCTTTCCACCTCTCACAACGATCACAGTGACTTCGCCTGATGATCCCAGATCCGCATGGACGGTGCAGCCCTCAAACAACTGGTTCCCACAGTTTATGTATTTCAACGTTTATGCGCTCTTGTACTCCCAGAACAATCAGGTCGGCCAGCCGGAAGATGCAACCTGGATTGGGACGACAGGGTGGATTGGGCATAGCAACAAGGTTGACATCTTACCAACAGAGCTGCCATTCTGGTCTGAGGTCAGCGCTGAGAGGGCGAAGGTTCGATTTTATATCCAAGGTGTTACGGATCATGGTGTAGTTTTGGATTGGGACAAGTGTGTATTCGTCGATTCTGACTTTTCGGGACTTCTGGTTTAGATACTTCAGACTCCTGGTTTAGATACGGTATTTCATTGTCATGACCATCACGACACATTTATGAATAGATTTATGACGTTCCCTTCCGAAAATCAGGGAGACTCCCTCGCACCCATCAAGTACTGCATAATTTGGAAGGCGGCCTGGATTCAATTAATCAGCAATGATTGGTAATATCGATCATATGCCAACGCACCAAGGGAGAGAACTGCGGTACCCTGTGAATGGAACGAAGTCATCAGGACAAATGGAATAACAACAATTCCAAAAGAACTGACATATGCCCACTCAGCTTGACTTCTATATAGCTCAGTCCTCGCTCGGTGTGCGTATGGCCCAGAGCACCGACCCCATCCACAATGAAGGAATCATTAGCGATTGGCGTCTGGAATCCTTGTTTTCCGTTCCCTGTGTAAGTGGTAAAAAGAGCCACGCAAACGATATGAACCATTTTCGACTCACATGTCATACTGTCAACGCCAACAGATTTGAAAATACCAAAACATGCATAAGAGCGAAACTTACTTTTGAATAACAATTCTCGTCCTATCCGTCCATCAGCATAGATCAACATACATAAAAGAGGGTCCCTACCCCTCTGCAATGAGAATGAAGTCCGCAAGGCCGTGGACAATGACAGTCCTGTTACTCTTCTCAATGACGCTGGGTAAGACGCTTAGCGCTGAGGGAAGACTGGCGTCCCCATGTGGAAACACGTCTATCGCAGAACACTCGGCCCAGACGACGTCAAGTGGCGCGTGAATCGCCTTTTTCACGTCCTCCCTGTCAAAATAAAGAGGCGAGAGCTGGATTTGTTCGAACGATCCTCTACAAGACCGAGAGTAAGACACGCTGATATTCGAAGGAATATGAACCTACGGGAATCCAAGAACGTCCCAAAGCACGGGGTATGTGTCGAAGATGCGGTAGATGTTAAAAGCAGGGTTCAGAGTGAACGCAGCCTCAAAGATAATGTCCCAAACATCACATCCGCGGTCTGCGGAGGTCGATTTTCCAGGTAGGGGCAACAGGCCTTTTGGCGGGTAGGTAACGTGCTCGTCGAAGTACCCGGCATAATTGCATTTAACTGCGAGGGCATCTAGCTGCTTCATGAAGGTTTGGCTACGTGAATCGATCAATACTTAGGCTTCGCTTGATGGTTGGAGAAATCTCACTTGAAGGCAAAGACGTTCTCGTACTTGTGAACGAAGTCCACTGCAGGAATCTGCTCTTGCACCACGTCCCATGAGAGGGAGGCTGCGGAAAGCAAAAGACATCAGTCAAGGTTTATATGGGAAGTTGGCCTAAACAACTCACGATCGGCAATCCAAATTCCTTGAAGACTCAGATCTAGGAGAGTGGGATGCTCATAGATGTAGTTCGCGATATCTGCATGTGAAATGATGAGCTGGCGTTGCAATAGACGCCACTAGCTGCTCACAAGGCACGTATGTTCCAGCGTACTACGACACCATTAGGAAACAGGTTTAGGACATGAAGTGCTGAACGTACGCTTTCCCCAGTGAGGTAAAGTTTCTTATCCTTGAGCTCCGAGAATACTTCGAGGAACTGCTGCAAGAATCCGACCAGTTGTGCGGCAAGATCGTCTTCATCCTGCGGAGTGAAGTTCAGTACTCAGTCAACAACGAACCTTAGGCCGATGAACCTTGATGTTTGGTGTTCCCTGAGAGAAGCCTGTACCAACTGGCTGTTCCACCCAGAGAACACTGGAAATATTAGTCCAGCTGAACTCGTTGACGACGGGTTTAGCCTGGCCGACTCCCCATTGGAAGGGCTAGAAAGCAATGGATATCAATCAAACCATCATCCAGATGGAAACGTACTCCGTTCTCTTGAAGGAGGCCCTCGAGCGAAGAGCAACCGGGTCCACCATTGGTCCTAATCACTGTTCAACCTCTGAAAATAGAGTACGAAAGCATCGAGGCGGCGCTCACCAGAAGATTAGATCGTCAAGACTTCCCTGAGGTCCAGGCGGGAAGAACCAAAAGAAAAGCTATGTCAAAGTCAGCTAGAGAGACGAATAGCATTTTCCTTCATAGTCACTTTGCGGGTTTCGTTCGCGTTGCCACTAATGGGTAAGAGCCCCGACCAACTCGGGCCAATGTCGAAATCGACTTCGGGGATGCTCTTTCCATCAACGTAAAACTCTATGACATCACCAAGAGACTTGATTAGAATTGACTACTAGTAACTGTCCCAGGCAGACATAGGAATAAGGACATACGAGACGCCGCTGGGTTTGAGAATGTGATGTTCTTTGGGACAGCACGTTTGATAGGAAAACCATGGGCATGGGTAGGGGTTCCACTCCAGCGCTTAGCTGCCTCTGCTTGCCGGGCATGAATGTCTTCCTTGCGCAATTGGCGCCCATGTGTCCCAAGGATGCTTACTGTGACGAGAAACGTCAGCCAGAGCTGCAAGAACATCCTGGAGTGAGAGGAAAGGGTGGGAGGGGGATGATTGCGCAACACATACACAGATATTATATAATTCATGCTGTGCGAAATTGCAGGGTCTTCGGATAAGAACATACATGTGTGGGCGCCATATGTCGTAGGGTGGAAATCGGATACAATCATGGCATCGCTTTGTTACTGCCGACAGGTGCACAGTGGTTCACCCCCGGAGTAAGTGTGGTACACATGACGATCAGCGTGGGTGCCGAAGTCATCTTTCTAAACTTGGAACCAATTGTCCGCGTTGACGCAACTCTGAGCTATGATGCTCGTGAAGAATATCAGTCTTGAAATCACGGTGAGATCCTCTGTCGGCTATCGACGTTTTCTTAAATAGGTCTACACAATGAGCCCAGTTGACTGGGGGCGATGATGATCATGCCAGATACGTGATCTCACCTGGTGCCAAATATCTTGATCTATATTGTATTAACCGGAAAATAGCTCTATGTGCCATGCTGGAAATACATGGCCCTAATGTGGGTGGAGGATCCCGCATGGACTTATACCACAGCAGGAACAACGCACTCCTTCACGAAATATTCGTGAAAACGATCGTCCTGGGTGAGTTCGGGGTGGAAGGTCGTCAAGAAGTGGTGTCCCTGACGCAGCGCAACAATAGTTTTGGGGTCGTTTTCGTTCAAGGAGGAAAGCGCGGACGGCAGAAGCCTGGTAGGGAGCCTTGCGATTATTTGAATGGGCGAATTCTCAGGAGCAGAGGCAAGCGAGAGCACCACCTATGAGGTGTTCTATGAGTGGAACGAAACGAAAATGGTAAACTCAGCTTGCCGGAGCACGAATAAACACGCCAGTGAATGGTTTGACAGAATCGCGTAAACCAACGACATTAAGGTCAGCCTCGAAGGATTCGACTTGCGATCCCCATCCGTTTCTAGCAATTGAAATAGATATCCCACCAAGGATCTCCTGTCCACCCTTTTTGGTTCCTTCCACTGTCTGAGAAAGCAGGATTGCGCCAGCGCACGTTCCCCAAACAGGCTTTATCTTGACGAACTTTCGGAGGGGCTCTAGCAGACCAGACACGCGAGCTAGAACGGCCATGGTAGTCGACTCTACGATGATGCGAGCCGTCAAAATCGAAGATGCGTTACCAGACTTTAATGCTCACCTCCCCCTGGAATTATGAGAGCATCACAACGATCTAAGTCCTCGACAGTCCGCACTTGTACAACGGCGATCTTTTGTTTCAAAGACAGTTTTTGGAGCATGGCCTGATGCTCAACAAATGCACCCTGAAGGGCTTCAAAGACATCATGATCAGACTGCGTAGCGCCAAAAGGCCAACATACCAAGAATACCAATAAGTATGTCCTTGTCAATGACCGCCATCTTGTCGTCAGCCACTGGCACGGGAAGGTGACGACGACGAGCGCTCCGTAGAACGTCTTATCTGAGTTCAGGTTGCTCAGCTGCTCTTGACTTGTCAGATTGGTCGGATCGAACCTGGAGTCGACGACGGAACAACAACGGAAACTCCGTTTCCTCCTTTCGGATGTCGGCAATCACCGAATATCCATCATTTTTTCCCTGTTTCAAGCTCTTCCACTCTTTCACTCATCTTGGGAATCGAAGATAATCGAAACATTGCACAGTCGAACATTTGTGTAAACGCGATGGTAAATACTGGTCCTTTCAAAGTGGGCAAAGTTGCACGCGAGCCAATCGGAAGGAGCATGCGAGAGCACTCAGGCAACCTTTGAGTAACTCGATGAACACGGTAGATCCGGTAAAGGTCTCAAAGCCTGGTGACATGCACAATTAAATTCAGCCCTTCTATGTTACATGTCGAATTTTCGTTCACGTACGGGATTTTATTTTTGCCCACTCTTGGCCACCATAGATGAACAGATGAATGAATACATGTCATTCATCATTGGCACAGCATCTTGGTCTAGGTCAAAAAGAGCTAATGGAGCTTGGATCCGGCACTTATACAGTGCCGTGCTAGTATGTAAGTCAGAACAGACTGAGTAATTACAATTGACTTCTGTATTGACAGCAAGCATGGGCTCGGGGCTTAAGCATATATATCTCGAAAGAAATGGAGAGATATGCTTAGATGGCCATTGAGAGGCCTACAAGAATTGCGATTGATTCCATTCGTTATGCTCAGGTGGCCCCATACACGTGAGGGTGGCGTCGAGACTATAAAAGGCGTTCTTCCAACTTCGAACTGATGGATATTTCCTAATGATGTTCGCGAGTCACGAATAACTCTTCATGTCTGCCAGTGTATGCTTTTTAACAATTATTTTTCACTGTAGAACTCATATGACTCTTCATTTTTTTGCTCTCATTGTTATCTTTTAAGGTTGTAAGGTGTAAGGTTGGCACATAATGATCACATGAGACTAGAATGGGATAGGGTTTACCACGGTTTCATCATAAACTTCGATCAATTCAACAATCATTCAACATTGGGTCTTACCTTCCTTGACTAATGCTCAACTAAGTAATGCTAGACGCTTGTACGTGTATGTACAAGGAACTCTTTCATACCGGGCCAGTCGCTTCGAAGCTTAATACGATAGCCGGACATCGGGACCAACCCTGACATGACTGTCAAATCATCGCTTTAGCCATTTCCTAATACTCCCCGACGATATGCCAGGAAATTCTACTGGTCTGCATAACGAGTTACAGATGACGCGCAGGGCTCGGAGGGGTGTGACGAACCTGTTCAAATAGTTTAGTTCTTTTCCATTGTTTGAGCGTGGCTAGACATATAAAAGGCCAGCTAGTAGGAGTTTCCCTTCAGCGGTCCTGCAATGAAGTTCAAGACTGCTATCTCGGCCTCTTTCGCCGCCCTCTCTGCTGTTTATGCTTGCGATGGGAATGATCATGATCATGCTCGTCGTTCAGTCGCGCCCTTGTGGGTCACCGAACCGACGAGACCCCTCCTATGGGGAGATATAAACATTCTTCATACTACTGATACACATGGATGGCTCCTGGGCCATCAGAAGGGGTCGGCTCCAGAGCCTAACTACAGGTGAGCACATGGCTTGTTCAATGTGCTGTTGCTATAGAATGACGATAAACGTATCATAGTGGTGACTTGGGCGATTTCGCGTCGTTCGTGACGCGCATGAAGTCCATTGCTGATGCATGTCTTCTCTTTTCACTGAATGACCTCCTCAGTATTGATACACGTATTCTATGTAGGAGAAAGGTGTTGACTTGCTGCTTGTTGACTCGGGCGATCTACATGATGGTACTATTGCATGTCCCATCTTTACGTTCCACTAACTTACTCCTTCAGGGTCGGGCTTGTCTGACGGTTACCTGGCTGGCGGTATAGATGGCCATGAGGTATGCCAATACTCCTTTAACTTCGAATACCGGGTTTATAAGCCTCATCATAGTCGAACGACATTTTTGCCCAACTGCCGTACGACCTTCTTACTATTGGAAAGTAGGTATTAAATGTTCCTACATCTCGAACTACGCGATTTACACAAACATTTCAGCCATGAATTGAACAACTTCACTGTCACATTGGATTTGTAAGTGTCTGGTCGGCTCGCCATCAGATGTCCATACTAAGAATTTCATCAGCTACAACAACTTTGTCCCAAAATTCAAAGGAAAGTACCTGACCTCCAATGCAAATATCACTCTTCCTGGCCAGAAGTCCCCCGTTCCAATTGGAGGTGTGTTCTTGAATTCCTTTTCAACCATGTCCAGACACCGAAAATATCCCTCCAGAGAGAGTGCGGACGTTTAAGACTGCCCAGTAGGTTTCATGGGTAGATCTCAACCATCCGATGCTAACAAAGCACACACAGTAACCGTACCGTCGTGTCGTTTGGCGTCATCTTCAATCTAACTTTTGGACCTTCGGCTGGTATGTCCGTGACACCCGTGCAGAAGATGGTGACTGAAGACTGGGTACCGAATTTCCTTGCCTTCGTATGATTATACGTGTTCACGTGAGACACGTCTTCCAGTTCGTCCAGGCTGCCAAAAGCAAGCCTGACTTGTTCGTCATCCCAGGGTAAGTTCCTCCCACTGTTTCTTGCAGCTACCATGCTCTGTACCTTATCCTTGTCATACGGTTAGCCACATGCCCGTCACGACAGGGGACAAATATAATCTATGTGCGTCGTACTTGGAAAATTTCAATAGCGAAGGCTTTCTGATGCGTGTGTAGGGTCTTTTGTGTACGACGCTATTCGCGAGCAGGATAAGACTGCACCCATCATCTTCCTCGGCGGTGTGTAGCTTATTCCGCTGATATAAATGCTACTCCTCGGACTGAAAATTCGGATGATTAGGTCACAGCCACATACGAGACTGCGGTATGGACATTTAATAAATTAGACAGGAAATTGCTCATGAGCGACACATAGTTCAAATTCAGGATGACAAACGTTCAATGTCACTGGAAAGTGGACGCTACCTAGATACTGTTGGTAATTATCGAGTCGTTTCTCCTTCTTGATGCAGCGACTAACTTCATCTCTTGGTAGGCTGGTTGAGTACGATCATATTGTTATGCCCCACTCCCAGTAATTTAATCCTTTCTAGGTGCCAACCTAACGCAAGCTCCGGCGGACGTCCAATTCTCAAGGAGGTACCTGGACGCAAACACCGCGACCTACGAGGTTCTTCTTTCTACCTCACATTAAATACCGATACTGACAAGGCCATGCAGTATCATACACGCACAAAGGGCCACGACTTCGACACCACCCTGGGCATCTCCATTTCGGACCGCTTGTCTGCGCTGGCAGAAAGATTTCAGCTTGATACAGTATATGGGATTGCTCCACAAGACTATACCACTAACAAGTATGTACACAACTTCGAGACTCTGACTCCTCTGACTGATTGGCTCTTGCTCAATAGTAATTTGACCGAAGATAGCAATCTGGTCAAGCTATGGATCGAGCAGGTAAGCCGAGGCTCGCGCTTTACAATCCAACAATACCAATATCTTGCTCAAAACTTTAGGCCCTCCCACATGCTCTAGCAAAGACCACAAACAAGAAGGGTACAAACCCTCTCATGTTTGTCATTGCAAATAACGAATCATTACGATACGACATCTATTCTGGCCCCTTCACGAAGAATGACCAACTCACGGCGTCGTTCTATACTGACCAGTTCAAGTTCCTCCCGAACATCAAGCAGTCCGTTGCACAGAACGTCCTCGGCTCTATGAATAAGGCTGCAAGCCCACAAGTACCAGCATGCCAGGCGCCCAAGAGCTCGGCGAACGCAATTGTGGGAAGGGACGACGCGGCTTACGCAGATAGAATACATAAAGCGTGGGTGCAGGATATGTATCGGCGCGATGTTCTCGAAAGGCGCAATTCGGATACAGTTTGGAAGTCTCCAGGATACGTTACCACCGATGTGAGCACATCCCCTTCCGCTAACTACATTCAAGATGTTGACTTTCACTCCCCACCATAGTCTTGCGGCCCCGACCCAGGCGATGATACGCCGCACGCAGCACTGCATTATTCCGAGCTCACTCACTACGTTGGTTCCAAGCCCCCATCCACTGACCCCGATGCGTCGGTCGACTTCATCGTCCTCGGCTACATCTGGCCCCGCGCTTGCGATACCCTCAATGCTCTCGGGGTAACACAGAAGTTTGATGATGCTGTCATCTATGGGGATCTCCAGTCGTACCAGACTATGGCCATCTACGCTCAGGACTGCTGGAATGGCCAGGATTGTTCGAAATAGGGGAAGTGTTCAGAAACTACATATGTAGGCGTAATAAGTGTACACTTGATCGTCGAGTTTGAATCACTCAGTGGCTTCGTCTTTCGTCCGCATTTGTCTTGAATATGCAATTTGTTCATGATTCTTTACACGCTTGGTTGTCTGATATATCAAACGGCAGCGTTACTGTCGTATCTTGGTTCAGCCTCAAGCCGATCATGCCCTTGCTTGCCAGCCTCAAGTTTCGAGGTGCATGCGATAACTCTATTTTGATGTCAAGCCAATGAGCCTGTATGTTTCTTCCGGCAAAAAATATAAGCTCCATGACTGGCGGGACGAATTGCAAGACGAATGAGGCAATGCGGAAATTTGCCGAGCGGAGCAAACCCGAGAAGATGACATAAGCCCCTTTGCGGCGGTGTTGCAAATTGAAACTCTGCATCCCTTTCACCCCCACCACCCACCACTAGACAGCGACCATGTCCGACCTCGACGCAGATTTGTACGGCGGTGAGCAGCTTTATTCGTTTATGTCTACCGTGGTTCTTATTTGCAGACCTTTACGGCAACGATGAATTCGGTGGTGAGGAGGGGGGTGACCAAAAGGACGTGAAATCGTCAATAGAGGGGCCTTCCGAAGACTCACCGACACTGGCAGCGACGACAACAACGACGGAGCCAGAAACAAAGCCGGCGACAACAGCAGCCAAAGCGGAATCATCGAACCAATACATCCCAACCACCTCGTCATCGTCTTCATACCAGCAGCAACAGCAGCCAGTGACGCAGCAAATCCCTACTTACGAACAGCCTCAGCCGTCGGACTACCGCGAGTCGATGCCCAATGGTGGCGGCTACCAGAACATCCCGGTCAACGAACGGACTGTGCGACCCTCGGAAATGAAAGACGAAGGGTGAGTTGAGAGTCATGCGGCTGAATCGTTCTCTCCAGGCGTTACTCTGGGGCCGCATGGCGCGGCTAGGCTCTGTAGATGACGCTCGCGTAGTCAGTCGCAATCGTCGCTAGCTTGTAGCTGATGTCTAGGCTAGGCTACACCCACAGCAGTAGCGTCTTTCTTTCCATTTCTGTCATCGCACCTCTGTTCTAGCCTACCGGTACTAATAGCAATCCCTTTGCTTTTCCATATTCTTGCGTGCCGTCGTTCGTTCCACTCTACAGCAAGATGTTCATCGGCGGGCTCAACTGGGACACCACAGACGGTACATACAGTCGTTTATAGCTTTCTTGTTTCATCGCTAATGACAGCGTGTGCTTGTAGAGGTGCTTAGGGACTACTTTACACAATTCGGCAAAGTTGATGCGTGTACCATCATGCGTGATGCAGCAGGCCGCTCGCGGTGCTTCGCGTTTCTGACATTCGACGATCCTGCCAGCGTCAACGCCGTCATGGTTCGCGAGCATTTCCTCGACGGCAAAATCGTGCGTCTTGCTTCCCCTTGGGTGTCTATACACCTGCTGAGACATCCACAGATCGACCCAAAACGCGCCATCCCGCGACAAGAGCACCAGCGCGCGACGAAGCTCTTCATCGGTGGGCTCGCGGGCAGCGTCACTTCCGAGTCGATGCGCGAGTTCTTTTCCCAGTTCGGCAAAGTCATCGACTCGACCGTCATGCTCGACCGCGAAACGGGCCGGAGCAAAGGCTTTGGCTTCGTTTCGTTTGAAGACACCAATGTCCAGCCGTTCCTTGGGTTTGGGAACCTTGAGATTGATGGAAAACTCGTAGGCGTCCCCTCCTGGCATTTTAGTACCTTTGTTTGGCTGAACTGGTGTTGTAGATCGACGTGAAGCTCGCGCAGCCGCGGTACCAACGCGACAGCTACCCCAACGAGGACGGCCAAGGCGGGGGCGACTTCCAAGCTAGCGGCGCTGGAGGCGGCCGCTTCAACGCCCAAGCCCAAGGCAACTTTGGCGGTGCCGCAGCAGGCGCCGGTGCTGGGAATACCTTCGATCCTCAAGCTCTCGCGCAGCTCTACACGCGGATGTTCCAGATGACGGGCGGAGGCGGGGCAATGAACCCTGCGATGATGGGTGCGATGAACCCCATGATGGCTATGGGCGGCGGTATGGGTGGGTTTGGCGGGGGGATGCGCCCTGGAATGGGTGGCATGGGTGGTGGAATGGCCGGTATGGGCGGCGGTATGGGGGCTGGTATGGGAGGTGGTATGGGAGCAATGGGTATGGGCGGAGGCGGCGGAATGGGCCGTGGAGGCGCTATAGGTGGCGTTGGGGGGATGGGACCGAACATTCCTAAAGGACCCAGGGGCGCTAGTGGGGGTGCAGGTGGGGGTGTGACGCCGACTGGCCCTATGGCCGGAGGCGGCACGGGACCGCAGAGGTCTGCGAGAGGTGGGGGACATCATGGATTCCACCCTTATGCTAGGTGATCACACTAGGGCACCGTTCGATTGATTGAATATTGAAGGGGCAAAATGAGTAGTTTGTCTGTACTGCATATGAGTTTAGCTTTTAGTCCTACTTATCTACTCTCTTTTCGACTGTCTTATAA
>JABCKO010015965.1:4337-20700 GCA_018855915.1 Tephrocybe sp. NHM501043
TACGCTCCGCCGCCTTCCGAACTTCCTCCTTCCAATCCGTTCTAAACCAAAATATCACCCCAAAGACGCAGGTGTATACCAATGCTGCAGCCATGCCGATCCACAGACCAAGAAGATCCATATTAAGTTTGAAGGCGAGCAATAGTCCCATTGGTAGGCCTGCGAAGGGTCTCAGTAAGGTGGATAATAAGGTGACCGAGGGATTACCTAGAATGAAGTATGCGCTGAGTTACGAAAGTTTCGAGCTAGTCAGTTACGGATGCATGATGCTCTGAAGACACCAAGTTACCTGAGGTTCATCATGGCACCGAGGAGCTACCAAGATATCAGCAACAATTACCTTGCATCGTACCAATGATTCTGAACTGACCTGTTCGCCTCGTACTCTCAGGAAGCCCGCAGTCATCACGGCCGTGCCGTCGACAAACTGATACATCGCAACCAATGGGAGTATTCTCGAAACAAGCAATATAACCGCTAGAAGTAGAATTGATCCTAAGCCCAGGCATGCAACAGCCACATGGAGAGTCTACCTGGGTCGTCGTTGAACAATCTCGGCCAAAAGTTCCGAGAAACGAGAAGTACAGTGCTTAGAAAGTCCATTCTTCGTAAGCGTATGTCGTACGTGATATACAGGTAGAAGAACGGGGCTGCGTACCAGGTAAAGAACGCGGTGAGCAACGCTAACACCAAACCAGCTTTGCTTGAAATGCCAGCACGTACTGCGTTTCTCTCGCCGAGGAGATTTCCTACTCTGTAGAATTGCAGTTAGAAAGAAAGGATAGAGACCGTCAATTAGCTGTATGTACCTAATAGCAGCAGCGCTAACGTTAGAGAAATGGAGTTGGAACGTGCAAGCAGAGGTTGTTGTTAGGATCGAGTGAGCTGCAAGAGAGGTAGGGCCCATGCTATCGAAAATAACGACGGTCATGATTATTACACGTTAGCAACATTGAATTTCAAGCTTACTAGGAGGCTGCAAGCGTTGCAAACTCCCAAGCCCAATACTGCATTGTCGCTAGTGCTTTAAGTTCGTCAACTCCTCCGGTCAGAACTTCTCATTGTGTCGCTTCGTACCGACACCAGATAGCCCCAGGCGAACAAGGAGGCCGAGATCGCTGAACATCTTCATCGAAAGAGGATGCCATGCCGTCCGCGGAAGAAGGTATGCTCCATGAATATAAGAGATGATCGCAATGAGGTAGAAAGAAGCCGTAGTTGCGATAGGGGCACCGATAAATCCTAGGCGGATCGCTTCTGGACCCCAGACTAACGAGAATGGCAATAAGAGCGGCGCCTAGTAAGCAGTGGAATATGGGCCGACCGAGTAAGTAGTTGCCTATGGCATTTAGTGGTGCTACGAAGAAAATAATTCTCGTTTGCACGTAGAATAAGCCTGTATCGAAAAATTTGTTAGCCAGCATGCCAACCTACCGAGTGTAGAACCTAGAATTTACGTTGAGATTGGAAATAACGACTGGGTGACGTGAGACTATGTTTAAGAACGATACCGAGAGCCATTTACCGACTGATGATGTTCCATGCCAAGGCTGCAATTTTTGCTTTAGACGCACGATCTCTATCGGTATATATCTCTATACGAACCTGGTAAAGCTAGCATCATGCATCGCAAGTAAAGGGCCGCCAAGCGCGCAACCTCCGGGTCTTGTTTCAAAGCCAGGAATATCGGTTCTGCGTTCAGCCAAATCAGAGCTATGGGCTTGAGAAAGAACGCGATTAATATGGATGGTTCTGATCAGGTTACATTTGGACGAAGGGAAAGACGTACCACCAATGCACATGCCATCACAACCGCTGATGTAGACAGATTGAAATTTGAGAGACAGGTTCGGTGAGGAAGGAAAGACCATACCCATGCGTTGCGCCCATAGACCGACCAACTGAGGCTGCGATGATGTAAACGCTGCTGGAAGAACAGTTTCGAGCGCAGTGGAAAGCCCGTTTAACAAACTGAGCCCAGTGACGGCCGCTGTCATTGTGCCCAGACTGATTGCAGCGAGAGCTTCGGTTGATATATGACCGACGGAGATGACGTTCACCACTACCATGCTATATTCTAATAATTGGGATCTGCAGAGGAGAAATGAGCTTCGCCGCCTTTGAGGAAGAAAGGTAGATATGGACCCAAGCACCGGTAGCACATATTGAGGCAATATGTGCAGTTCCTCCCAAAAGATCTCGTGAGAGGTCTTGTCCTCCTTTTTAAATACAAGCAAGTCATCCTCTGAGCCGTCCTCTCTTTGCAATAACGGCGTCGCTTCTGTTGCCTCCTGAACAGCTTGTGACGACAACATTACAGGTAGACCAAAAGGGAAGGGGAAAGAACAGAAAGGAGTTAGAATGATGAACCTATTTTATATGGTACGAATTGCCAAGGGTGGAAAGGGGGAAAGGGCTGGAAAGGGCCACATTCCGGGTGCGAAAAGTTGATGGGTTGTTAATCATGTGCCTTTTCTCAATTGCTGGCATGAGTGCACGTATGAAGTGTTGAATCTGGAGCAACTGAAGATGCATCAGAACAATGTAAATCTAATATTTTCTCCATTGAAATCAAGAAGGGGCCTGGATTAAATTTGTGGTCGCACCTGAATCGTCACACCTGAGTCATGGTGGTCAGGAAGAAAGTTGACCGGCAAAGCTTCGGAAAGAAATCAGAATACTCAGAATACAAGATCACGCGATCGCGATCGCGACGCGTCAAGATTTAGAAATTAGAACCGCTGATGGACTAAGCCGGTATGACCTTCGGGGAGCTATACACCTGTATAAATCCCTATGGATAAGAGATCAGTAGGAGAATTCATTATTGGGCTGGGTGGATGAGGCATGGTTTCTGAGGCATCGTGGGTGAGTACGGACAGGCCATATTCTTCTTCAAATCGCATCTAACTTTTGTGTTCTTTCGAATTATGTATCAAGTCTCGAAAAAGCGAAAGACCTATGCAAGAAGCGTAAACCAAAGCAAGCGATACCTTACCTCATGGATGCCCTCGCGGCCTCTCTACATAATCTTGACGCGGTCATCTCATGCGCGTATATATCGTACTGCGAGGGTGACAAGGAGGGCGCGTTTGAGATGTTGGAATTGGCTGAACGCAAAGGTGGCTATTTTCTTCTCTCTCTCCATTCAATGCCTACATCGCTAATCAATGCGTCTAGGAAAAAGCCACCTGAAGAACGTCCTGGGGAGCGGCTGTTTCGAAGATGGGAGTCAGCATGTGAGCGAGTTCTGGATGCTCATCGACACAAGGTCATAGATGCGCGTTCTTCAAGCTTCGGTGCGATCTTACTTCGAGCTCGGAAGGTACCAGGACTCAGAGTTCGTCTTTTTGCTTGATCTCACTCCTTAAATTCTGACACTCGCCCAACAGGAAACTCATGATCGAAATGTTACGCCTCTGCCCACGCGGCAACACGTCCCAGCGAACCTGGCTCGGTTCCATGCTCATCCGCAACGGCCGCTATAACGTCTTATCTTTCGTACAGAATTGGTTCGCTCATGAGACGCCGCCGCGCAGGGGATATATGTTCCGTACGCCTTCCCGATCCTTGTTGACGTCTGCGAAGGAAAGGGAGATAACTAGAGATGGAGATGGCAATATGCTACATACCGCTGCGCTGGCTGCGTTCAAGCTCTACGGCGACTGTCCACAGTCACGCGGCCCATGCCCAGCCTAATATCTTGATCAAGGTGTTGCAGGCATGTCACTTCGAGTAATCAGCGGTATATGTGACTTACGATTTTCGATCCCTATAGCAAAGCTGAACGTCGAAGCGCGCTCATGTAACGGGCCCGAAGACGCACACGACTATCTGTGGGTATCTTAAGATCTGTAGATGGACCGCGATGTATGGAAATGGGCTAACGGAAACGAGGACGTCAAGAAAGCAATCCTATTGAGCTACGATAAGTGCAATGCGCGCGAGACCAGCGTTGCTGAGTTCAAACGCTGCTCAGGTTGTCGCATCGTACATCTCGATGATTTATCAAGAATTCACTTTTCCTAATTCGTACTAGGTGCGATATTGCCACCCGGAATGCCAAAAAGCGGATTGATGGGCGCATAAACCGGGTATGTGCACGCGTTTACTTTAAATGCATTCGCTTTCAGAGATTTATGAACTTTTATAGTGCAAGGAGTATCAGAAAGACCGAGCCCACCCCCAGCTCTTGCACCCAGGAAACAACTTTATGGGCAAAAACACTATGTCTACTATGTTAGTGAAGCCCGCTGCGCTTTCACGACGATAGCAGCAGCGTGGTATCGTGTAATTGACGCTAGTACGCCACAAAGTACTATGGTAGCACGATTTAAGGCTACAGCTTACTACGGTTCGCACCGAACTGTATTTATATCGGACCAGTATCTGAATTGTAATCAATTCAGATATATCCATCGTGATCTGGTTCCACAGGTGTCTTACACACGATCAATAATGCAAGATTTTAACCTATGAGTTGATGTGTTGGACAAGATATTTTCTAAACGTTATCAAACTGCACAATACTAAACCGAACGATTGTCTTCAAAATTGATTTGGAGGAGGGTTTTGAGATTACACAAAAACTCCACATGTCGGAGAATCAAAGGCATGGGTGCGAATGACTTCCCCGCGCAAAGTTGACAGGAATATCTCGCACAGGATGTAAGTAGAAAGGGCACTGCTTTGTTGCTGTGGGATAAATTGAAGTCTGAAATGGCACTATACATGTTTACGGGCATCTGCCAATGAACGACATTTCGTGGGACCATATACATATAAAGAGAAACTTACGGCACGTCGAACTCATCATGTATAGCTACAGCTCCAACGCTGCAGCGCATCGAAGATCGATAAGGAAGATGGCTACCACAGGGCTAAAATCACCCACATCATGATCTGGATGAGCTCAGTTGGCAAATCCAATGTCCCACTACCTGGTTCCTTTACAGGCACATACAGATCATTCTCAAGCTTTGTGCGACTCTTGCTTTCCTTGAAAGTCGAGCTCGGCTCCAACAAGACGAAAGAAGATGCAGTGGATTGTGGCTTAGTCGGCTTAATGGATCACGAGAAGAGCTCAGTGGAGTAGCATTCTCTAGAAAGTAGGTGTTCCTGGGCCATTCAGTCTAAATTGGGCATATTGTGTGGCCGAAGATGCTAAATGAGGCTGAGTTGGCTCAAGGAGAAGCTTTGAGCTGAGCATTAGGCGTGACTGAAAATGAAGGCTCACATAGCTTCATGTCTGTTCAATCAAGCCGCCTCCTTTAAGTATGCCTCTTTGCCTGGATGTAAACCTGCAGGTTTTTGAAGGCGATTTCCCTAGTCAGCGGCCGATGGCAAGTTTCTCTTGTCTCTTTCGACATCATGCAGTGTCATTCCACCAATTTCGACTCCGCCCCTTAGCTTCCTTACGTGCACAGCCCAATCCCAGCCATCTGTATAAGACCTGCCTTTCCAGCTTGCCACCCCCGGCGCTGGCGACCTGACCCCCTTCTCATGTCCCCTCTCAGAATCATCAACCGAATTCAATCGGCTCTCCGAACAAAAGTTGTAGCCATTCGAGTCTCTCGTCGGAACTCCCAAAGAACGGGCACCTTCTTGCTCACATCATGGCTGGACAGTCTGATAATAACGGTCGGGTTTATTCGTGATGCAAGCGACTTGATACCTTTTCCCTATGTCAAACTCGCTGCAGGGATCGTGGCCCAGGTGTTGATCAAGATACAGGTGAGTGTGTCCAGCTGCAGCTGGATTGCCTATGACGCTTCGAGCCTCATGTATGCTTACCCTTGCAGACGGTACGCAAGAGCGTGGATGACTTCAAATCTCTGTCCCACAACCTTGTCACTACACTCATAACTGTCCGAAACTTCTGCATTTTTTCGGGCAGACCTGGCCAATCATTGTCGCCTCACTCAATTCAACGACGATTACCAATGAGATCGCGCGGTTGAAGGAACTGGTTAACGACATGCGCTCAGACTTGACCGTATGTTTCTTACTTATACCCTCGCACATCGGTTCGTACAATTTCGACGATAATCTTATAGCTCGATGTCGGTCTCCATATATACCTCAGACTTTCGGAAATTCGCATTCCTCGCTACCTACCTGCAACATCCGGTGTTCTATATCTCCTTGATGCAATGAATGAAATGAACCCTGTGTCAATGGACTACTGTTTAACTCCACATGTACGTGCAAATTCACAATTTCCCACTGACTGGCTCTTACTAGGGATCCATTGGATATCCCCACAGGACTTTGCCGATTTCGTCAAATATCGCTTTCGCAAGTTGATCAGCTGCGACATGATAAAAAGTGGAGGGGTGTTGTTCTCTATTCAGAAATTGGGAGGTGGCCAGCAGATTCTTGGCCAGAATATTGCAACTTGGCGACAGTTTGTCAAGCCCGAGACCATCATCACTATGGATATTCTTCTACGAGTCACATCAATGCTGGATGGTCGCAAGTGCCCCACTTGTGACTACCTCTGTGCAGGGGCTACGTTAGGAGAACAAGTCCAGTGGTATGTATTTGAATGCCTCCAATTGCATTGGCGCTGATCAACATTTACATCCAAGTCCTCAGTGCAAAACATTATTCCGCGCCTCGGCATTTATTGAAGATACCGTAGACTCTGAGGATGAACTTGAAAGAAAAGCTCCTTCGAGCGTAGTGCCACCGACACCGTCTTCATATGGCTCAGTATCCAATATCAGCAATAACAGAAACAGAGCCATTTTTCAACGCTTTCGCCGCTTTGACATTATTTATCAGGACATATATACTGCAAGGCTAACCACGGCGATTTCCAGCAGCGATGTGGGCCTGCCAACTGTTGGTACCACCGAAGGCTTGGATATATCCATCGCACAGGCCCAGCGGCGAGGACTGTACAACAGGGGTCCTCTTTTCCACTTAACTCCTCGATCGGTTTCCGGCAGCTCGGTGGAGCGGGTTGAGGCAACAAAGAGTCACGTCGATTTTGACAACAGACCTGGGAAACTCAAGAAACTCTTGAAAGGGCAGCAAAATATAGCCAACTCTCAACGCAATGAAAGTCCTAAGGCACGTCTAAAATTAAATAGTTCATCTAGATTTGTTTCTGATCTATATTGCAGACAATGTTTCAGTTTGTGCTTGACTCATTCCAGCCTGCTCAGTGGTACCATGGCAGTTTGAGCCTTGAAGCGGTTAGCCTCCATTACAAATTACGAAAGCCTTTCCTAACTGATGAGCGTGCCACAGGGAGATACCTCAAATACGAGCTTGTATACATATAGGTTAAATACGGAATGGGACTCGGATACTGACGAATCGGATTCGGGTGATTCTGATTACGACGACATGTTCGAAATGTTGGTAAACCCAAACCGCAAACCCATTCATACACTCATATTACCTATGCGGACTCACCAGCTCAGACTCACCGCAGGATTGAAGATAAGGATAATGAATCTGGATACTATTCAATACGTTGGTAAACCTATCAATCCACTGAAATGCTAACACAATCTGTTTAAAGGCTCATACGTGAGAGCCTGTCTAGGGCCTCCTGATTCGTGGTTTGGTTGCTCCCTCACAGCCATGCCCTAAATTTGACGCAGCCATTCCCGTAACTTGGAAAAAGTTCAAACTATGCAGGATAATGTATAAGTGTATAAGTACTACTACAAGAACTCGACCATTGGTAGCTGTGTTTCCATCGTCTGTAATTCAATTGGCCTGGCTTTACTATACCAAGAAATATTCATTTCAGCGTGCATTTATTGCATATTTTATCTGGAATATCTCGGGCACCTGACGCGTACAAACCGCATATACGGCGCGTGGAGCGGATGTTGTGATAACGTACAAAACTACAAGTAGAAAGGAAAGATAGAAAACGGATGATAGAAGGTAGTGTAAACCTGGAGCATTCCACCCTGTCAGTACCGTAGAGACGGCTTGTACGCGACGTGTTCACTGCAAGCTAAATCTTATGTCACTACAGGGGAGACTACACAATAGCAATGCGCCTCACGGTGTTTGTGGATCGGCCAGTGAATTCTCTGACACTCGACGCTGCAGTATCGAACCTAAAGGTACGGGATACAATCATCATGAACAACGCAGTTATTGTTGACGAAGAGGCAATGCGGCAGACCTGATGACAAGCTGAACACCGCTTGAATTGCGCAACCCTAGTCTCACGTTGGGGACAATGACGCAATTCCAAGGAACAAGAAATGGAGCCCGCCCTAGGCTTCGGACTGGGTTTCCGATAGACAAAGGAAGAAGAAGGAAGGCAAATACTGGTTTTATGCAGCAGAGCCGGAGCTTCCATAGACTCACAACGACGTCGGTGGCCTTAGAAGATCGATCCAAAAGCACCCCTAAATTTGGTACGCTCAATTCGCAGACCTCTTTACCAGTGTTCAAATCTTTTGACTTTACAAAACCAATGAAAGATGTTAACGCAATGGATGGCGTGTGTGCTTAGTATTTGCGGTACGCTTAATCCTAATGTGCTCAATCAGGGGGTGCAATGTGCAGAAGATGGAGAAGCACAATCCAAATACTTAGAAAGTAAGGGCCTAAAGTTGAATGACACTAGCCGAAGCGAAGAATACAAAACTTAGTCAAAGCCAGAAATGCTATTCGCCCACAGTCGACGCAGATGTCTGCACTCATCAAGATACCATGTGCTATGATCGTTTCCATGTGTCTTCATGTACGACCTCAGATATACCCACTGCGCACGAACGCCCTGAAGTCACCGGCTTCCTCGTAATCGAATTTCGTATGAGGTTCATCTAGTATAAAAAGATGTGTCTTACCAGTTGAAAGACCAGGATCATGATACTAATCGCGTTGGACAATTTTCTGGATGCTATGTGTCGATCGTCTTCACCACCCTTTTATCAAATCCGGGGGTCGCCTCGTGGCTGGTCAAGGAATGGTGATGGAACCCGTCTCTACTTGACACCCCTCTCCATCCATTGGCCTAGTCCTGATTATATCAGGGACAATTCTTCGATTGGAGTGATATCATGCATTGAACAATGGAATCTCTCTTCACATTCGAAGTCAGCATCCGCAAGGACCGTACTGGTTATAACCTGGCCGTACAACGTCGTCCGCCACCCAAGTTATGCAGGGATGCTGGCAATCTATATGGGCATTTATTGATGGTTAAGCTGGTTAAGAGAGTCAGGATTCTTAGAATCGATTGCAGGTAGAATAGCAGCGATCATATTTGTGACTTATGAGATGGGGGTAATGGCGGGGCTGATTGCGAGGGTGCCGATCGAGGAAGCTGCGCTGAAGAAACTATTCGGAGAGGAGTGGCCAGCTTGGGCACAAGTTCTATATGCGATGATCCCGATTGTGTATTGACTCGGAGACTGATGGTGAGGCTGAAGTTAATAGTACAGTACTGTATTCAAGTTGACGTTTCGAAAGAAATTCACAAGAATACATTGACACACATGCACTTCGTACAGTCGTCATCAGTCGAATCAGCCTGGAGAGAGTAAGGTTCAGACCTGTGTTCAATGCGTCTGGTAATAGGTTAGGCTATTCTATGATTTATGAGTCATATTGGGCCAGATATGGGACCGACTTTTTTACAGATGAACAACGGAGTCAATTAGACGACGAGGTAAAGTTACAGACCCAATAGCAAGCTGAACAACTCTAAGAATTGCGAAACACACGTCTTTGCACTCTTGTAATTCTGTCACATGACATTGATGACCTCGGTTACTGTTGATCCAGATCCAGATGTCACAAAGCGGGGAAGGCCACAAAATCACACCGGAAATGAATGCGTTGGGGAGATCCTTAATCCTATTCTGAAAACAATACTGTAGCTTAAGAAACTTCCCCGAAATTAATAGTTTAAGGGGTGCCAGTTTTAGTTTTCGGTTTCCAAAACTAATTGTTCAAGTGATTTTTCTTAAACTATTAGGCATGGGTCCAGGCTACCTCAAACCTCTTTATTTCCGGTGTGAATGGTGACGGCCACTTTGGTGTACCATCTTGCACCATTCGCCAACAAATTTGGTATTGAATCATGGCACGTACTCGTGACGTCGCGTCCCAGTTGCATCGATTTGGAATATCCATAAATGAGTCCCTTAACCGCAACAAGCATATTGCGGTAAGAAAAAGACCAGATCATAAGAAGTATTGTACATACGCATGCCAAAATTGCAAAGAAAATCGAGCTACAAGTACCCGTCAAATGATCCAAGCACACATGCGTTAAGGACCCTCCAATGCCCAAGAAAAAATTATATCTATATGCTACATTCCTGCAGCAGCTTTAAGTTTGAGATCGACATGCTCCTCAATGAGGCGGACAATTGTCTCCCCCACGACTGGTATCTCGTTGCCTTGAAATCCTTCTGGGTAGTTCACTTCTGGCTCATCTGGATGCGTCATATATCTGCAACGGCCTAAGCTGTTGAATTTTGTGTTTCCAGCAAGAGAAGTGCGCACCTGTCATTCCATACAGCGTAGTGGGTCATTCCTAGTGCTCTTGCTGTCCAATGGTAGTCGTGCGTGAAACCGCCAGGGTAGAAGATTTCAATAACGGCCGAGGCGCGGGTGGGCTTCATGAGCACGAGGTGGGTCAGACCGTTACCGTGGACACCCAGAAGGATCTGTACAAAAGCTGACATCGGTGCTTCGTGACATAAAATGTTGTTTGAGAGACGCACCGTCGACCGTGCAGCAGCCTGAACCTGCGCATCCTTCGACATCCGCTCGGCTTGCAATACAACGAGTTCCCACCCAGTTCCCTTACGTATAACAAGCGCCTCGAGCGCAGCAACCAAATTGATGTGGTCAGCCTCTCTGAGCTTTCGTCTCGGTACGCCCTGGCGACTGATATAGGTGATGATGATCTTCTTCGGCATCGGGAACCCTAAGCTCGACGATGCAGAGTCGGACCAAACAGGATCTGAATCAACACGCGCAAATGCCCATACAGCCTTTCGCAACGGCTCCCACCACCCGCCGACTTGATACCCCAAAAGTTGATTCCTCTTGAGCATATATTCAACGGCCTCTGAAGCGGTCCGCTGAGTCTCACGGCCACAGATTGATCCTCTGAATGCCGCACTTCGATCAGCAACGAGCACGATAGGGAAATGCCAAGCGCGGTCTTTGGCAGATGTGGCACCGATACGGTCTGCCCAGTCGTCTCGAACTTCAACATCGAGGGAAGGAAACGCAGCACGGAGAAAGTACGCATTGAATCCAGGGCCATCGCGCCAACCAACAGCATGTGGGAAGATCACGCGGTGTATGGGTGGTGGAGAAGGATGAGAGAGCTGAAATGCTGATTCTACGGTGTTCGAGGGGGTGGACCATGCGCCAAACCAGAAAGACCATATGCCGAAGATGAGTTCGGCAACGAAATGATAATAGTGGCCTAGGAATTGTTCAGGATCATTGACGAGAAGCTAGGCGATGGTGTCATCAAAATTGCATGCTCAGACCATAGTAATAGTATTCACCGTGTTACCCTCGACAGTCAGAACCCGGGTAGTATCACTGCTCCATCGGACATGAGCCTCCTCAGGCGTGATGAAATCCATGTCCTGCTGTGTCGGTTCTCGAGCTGCGATATTCTCTGGCGTGTTCAAGGCAATGGTCCCGGTGCTGATCATCATTCGAATTTCTGGGAACGACTGGTTGAGAGCCAGAATGTAGAGTGTGCCGTTTGACATGTAGAGATTGCGAAAAATCGTCCACCCCGGCGCGTGCGCGATTATCGACGTGTGAAAAAGTTCCTTCCTTGCAGTGCTATGAGCTGGGGGCACCGCATTTGTTTCCTTGTTGGAGGAAGTTTCAGAAGGACTTTTGACGGCCTTCGTCAAGGACTCAGCTTGCGGTAAATTGTTGAGATGCGTATCAATTATGATAGACTGGTCGAAAACAGTTCTCTGAGAGGCTGAGATAGACAGTAGGTGCATAAACGCTGCGCCCATGAGACAAAGGAGTGCATCCCGTCGAGAGAGGTTCAGACGTGGGTGAAAAAGCATGAAGGCCAATCGATTAGCTGACGGGGCATCGAGACATATAAATGAGCAATACAGATGAGCAGTGCCAAGGTAGGTACGAATGGACGTAAACTCAGAAGTATGGAAGCTCGAACTTGAAGGGAAAATAGTCTCATTGGAAGCCGTCGGAAAAGAAGCTCGGCGGGATTCTACTGGGTGTCATTGCAAGTTTTTGCGCGATACTTTTCTCTATATCTGGCATCTCAAAGGAATATACCGTGGGCAAAAAAATTCCTGTGTGTATCTTCAACAAATGCATTGGCGAACAATCGACCGGTGAAGCTTGGGCTTTGAAGCGTGTCAGACCATCATGATAGTTGTGTTAAAAGCATTGGCGTGGGAAAAGTATTGGTTAGTTGTGTGACCTGGCTGGGGTTCCTGGCCTAACCGTTACATGCATATTTCTTCTCCCTCTCGGGTTCTTCTTTGGCCCAGTAGACAAGCCAGTTGAGAATCTGGTTTGGTTAGACAGCTGCGAACGCCAATACACGCAGGAAACAAACGAGAAACTGATTATGAATGTCACAAGGACACTGTTTAAGACCACATGAGAAGAGTTCTATTACGAGACGATATGTTGCATTCTAGATTCTACAGCTCGTCTACTTTTTGGTACAGCTCCCTGTCTGATATCCTATCTATGTATGCCGACCACTGAGCGGATGCTCAAGATCTTACTGCTGATGCAATCGCACAAGCACATTGCAGGCACAAAATGAAAAAATATCGATTACTTACAGTAACTAGTTACCATAACATGTTCACTGCTGGACTCTGATCGGCCCTTGTACTTTCTGCTCTTGCTTCGCCTCTAGAGACTCGCCCATCTCGTGCGGATGTCACTGTCTATTTCGCCCGACCACCGATTCCCGAGGCAGGAACTATCGATGCCATTCTTGAGCCACCCTTCCAAGCAGCACTTCAAGCAGCCCTCATAAGTAAGTATCTCGACTTTGCTGAGATTCCTCACCCATCCGGCATTCCTTTTTCCTTGCTGGCGGCTACCAAGGTGGCGCAACTACAATGACAAACGACGTGGCAGCTAAGGCCAACGCGTGCTCGAACATCAACATTGTCATTTCTGGTTTTAAATAACTTTAAGTAACTTGTTCTCAAGGCAATAATATCATATGTGTACCCTCCGGATGTCGATATCCAATAACCAAAGCGCGCGGGTCACTCATCTCGTTGCCGCCCGACTCTTTAGCACTGTGAGTAAATGTATCCATGCTGCTGTTGTCTTCGGGGATCCAGATAACGGCTCGGCACCCTCACCAATCAACTCAAATGATATTACGTTCTGTGCTGCTGGAGATAAAATATTTGCAGGTGATCTGATTCTTCCTCCACATCTCAGCTATGGCTCTGTGAGTGTGTACTCCTCTCGAGGTTGAGCCGTTGGTGGCATTTGGCTGAATACCGTTTCTATAAAACCGTTGAGCTGGAAGCGAGCTTTGTTGTATCCCAATTCTAGTTAAGCGTCCTGTACTCGAGTTGCTTTCCCCCGCATCTTAACGAAATGCTTGGTTTGAAGTTCTTGTTGCTCACATGGGAGAGTTTGTCCATTGTTTAATGTGAGTTCAAAGCAAGGAATGGATACTATTATAAAGTCCAACGTGGTCGGAGAATAATCTACGTGATGGTGTAAGTAAATGCAGGTAATTAATATTACAAATTCAATGAGCAGCATGTGGTGGAGGTCATACAAGGTGCCTTTCCAGTCTGACCGACCATTTACACATCGTCTAAGGCTAGTCAAGTGCCCAAGATTTTGATTCACCCCTTGTCCCCATCCCAATGACACCCTATATTCGATGGAGCTATTCTCGCTCTCCTAACGCCTTCTTTTCCCGAAGGAATTCACTGTACAGTCCTCTCCAGTTGCATTGAATCAGGAGCTCCGTAAAGTTAATATGCACCTCCGGAATCACCGTCTCTTTCGCCTCTCGATGGACCTGAACAACCAATTTGCGGTTCCCATGATCAGGCTTAGCTCCCACCCCCTCATGACTTCGGGTGTTACGCAAACGGTCAACCAACCTCGAACGGAACTCTGTATCAAAATCCTTTACTGCAAAGATGGCGAGTGAGGAATCGTGTGGGTCGATGCGGTCGAAGGGAAATTTCGCATATAGATGGACCCTGCTATACTTCGAGGGGTTCCACCAACATGGAGACCAACCTAACCGAGTCATAGTCTAAGATCCCATATTTCCTTGCACGCTTTAGAACGAAAGACGTACCTCCGTCAATAGTCAATGAAGTCTCCTTGAGATGTCGACTGATCATTATATGATCGACGGCCTTGG
Source organism: Tephrocybe sp. NHM501043 (assembly GCA_018855915.1). Taxonomy (NCBI): domain Eukaryota; kingdom Fungi; phylum Basidiomycota; class Agaricomycetes; order Agaricales; family Lyophyllaceae; genus Tephrocybe; species Tephrocybe sp. NHM501043. The sequence goes on from JABCKO010015965.1 coordinate 18,709, forward strand.
AGAATCTATGAGAAACGGCGCGGCATTCGGTCCAGAGGAATATGAGGTCGTCAATGTGGTTGAGGATAGGATAGAAGAGGTCTTCTGGAAGACAAGCTGGGGACATGATTACAGCAGAGAGAAGGGGAGCTGAGCAGAGAGGGCTGTTCGGTCCACATGCTGGCATATTTAGTATTCTGTTCGCATCCCGATCTGACCGCCGAAATAGATGTTGTTGGGATCAGGACCGTGACTATATACTCTCGCACTATTTTGACCCTCGATGATATATATGGGCGCTTTTATAAATGATGTCTCAATTTGTTTGGCATGCTTCTCGTGTGAAGGCTGTTTTGGTCGAAAGGACACCTCGTGAGCTCAAAATCGTAAATGCGGTGAGGTAACTGGGAAAATGCAAAAGTTCTCTTACATTAACAATCCCGAGTATCGCACCTTGATAGTATTGGATAGACCCCAACGAAACAAGCACTTTCGGTGTGAAGTAAGCAGAGCTCAAACCGATCGATGTTGGAAATTGGAATGAGACTGTTCAAGGAATTTGCTGAACGATACGGTGGAAAGAAATTTGTTGAACAATACGGTGGCAAGTGTGTAGGAGCAAAGAAGAAAACATCTTCTGGGTGGATTGTTGACCACGAAAGTGGTGAAAGGGCGAATAATACCATACACCCTTATGGAAAAATGAATGAGCCGATAATCACGCCACATCAAATTAAGCATGATCCTATCTCCAAGAAATGTGATTAGATCTTCCGCTTCTAGTTGTCAAAACCCATACATACTTCGAGTTCAGGCGGTTGACAATTATCGTTTAATTATCTCCGACCTCAGCTTCACTAAACGCATCAAGGTCATATGATTCACGGCCAACGGCCGCATCATTCTACATCCAATACACTTCGGAGTCAGAATCCTTCTCCACGTTGTATTTCTCTACGCGCTCATCTTTGCCCGACCAACATCGTGACACAGGCAGCGGAAGAGGGCATGTTGGCGTCCAACTCTCACCAAAAGAAGGGCAGACCTGGGTGTATGGCCAGCTCTGGGAAATGGTGAGGTGTGGGTAGGCTGGGGCTGGACCGGTATCCCTCATTGCTGAGAATCTTCACATGTACATGTAAATCCATGATATTGCAGTTCGCCAGTCTGGGCCCATATCCAAACTTGTCATATCCAATAACGCCCGTCGAACGTGTGTTTCTAACTGAAGCATGAAGGCCAAACTTACTTGAATGGCAAGTCCTCACGTTCCAGAAAGCCATTGGGCACCACTTCGCTACGCGCGAAATGATATGACCACCTCCAGTGCATTATGATCCTTCTCGGTCCGTATTACTGCCGAACTTACAGCACCATCTCGTGTTCCTAGCACGCACTGAACACAAAGCATGCTTGGGGACCTATCAAGATCATCAGCTCTTCCTTTTTCCTCCTCGCTGAGTGGCACCCAATGCCCTCATTGCCCGCGCGCGATCTGTTTTATCTCCAAGAGACTAGGTTCGAAACTTCGTGCTGTTTGTAGGACGCAGAATTTATGGCTAGATATCATGATCCCAACGGTCAGCATAGATTCCGATGCCAGCGACTTGGTGCCCTTTCCTGTGGTCAGATCGACGATCGGGGTTCTTCTAGTGGCACTGAAAGAAAACGGGCATATTGACCGGAACGAAGCTTTGGACTGTGATTTGTAGGATGTAAAGGATAGCGCCGACGACATCCAGGGCCTCTCGTAGCAACTTATAGATACATTATGATGGTTTAAAAGAATCGACATCATTCATTCCGCCACGACCTGAGCCAATACCATCTGAGCTCACCTTTCATTGTCATTAATTTATCGTGTTGTCCTGTGTGCCTCAGGACTTTATCGGCGCTTCAAGACGAGATTGACAACTTTCTTCCCCAACTTCGCAGTCCTGTACTCTGAGTTGTGTAGCATCTGCAACAATTGGAACAAAGGCTTGTCAATATGGGTCATAACGAAATCAGTGC
>JABCKO010015966.1:0-20575 GCA_018855915.1 Tephrocybe sp. NHM501043
ACCATGCCTTCATAGGAATACTCTCGCCTCCTCCTCGTCTCTTCCTTCCCGCAACTCAGCAATGCTAATTCCTCACCATGCAGCCCCAATTCGAGCAAAGCTATCAGCAAGTGCCACAAGTAGGCCCCACGGACGACCCCATCGCCCACTCTTTCCACTCCGCCTTTGGTGTCCTCTCCATTCACGATCCAGACGCAGCGCCGTTCTTTTCGCATTTGGATCCTCCTCCTCCTCCTCCTCCCACGGCGCCGCCGCCGCCTCCCCTCCACCACCACCAGCAGCTCGACGTTCAACAGCAACCTCAAATGCATTTGCAGCCGCAGCAGACCCCGAACCCTATCAACCCCATCGTCCGGCCCGTGACGAGCCTCGGTTTCGGTCTAGCGAACACAGTAGGAGGCGGGGGCGGGGGCGTCGGGGATGGTTCTGCGATGCTCGGTATCGGAGGGCCAGACCCAAGCGCGACACCGATGCCTATATCCCGCGAGGACCTGTCCTCGTGGATGCATTATACACCCACGCCAGTGCCCAGCGGAAGTAATGGAGGAGGAAGGACCGGGAACGGGAATGGGAATGGGTATAGCAGGCGCCGCGCCGCGTCGATGTATAATGTGAAGACGCCTACTGCTGTTCCTGATGCGTTCATGTCTGGGCCGTCCTATGGAGGACAGGGGCAGTACCTGCCGTCGCTCGATCTCAACGTCCCACCCCCGCCTCCGCCTGCTCGGCCTGTCTCGCACCCGCAGCCTCACGACTCGACCCAACAACCCCAGCAACCCCAGCACCCCCACCCCCAGCTGAAGCATCAGCCAGGAGAAGGAGGAGGGGCGGCGTACACCTCGCACGCCCCCACCCCGCCGGATGACTTGAGCAGCTGGTCTGCAAAGGTGCTGTCGCAGCGCCCGCCGGAGCTGAGGCTTGTGGGGAAGGTGCGGAGGAGGGGGACCGTTGCGGGTGGGGAGCGGGAGCGGGAGAGGGAGAGGGAGAGGGAGCGTTTGAGGCTGGGCGAGCAGGCAAGGGAGAGAGAGAGAGAGAGGACGGGGGAGGGCGGGCACGGAGGGATCCGCCCACCGACTGTACTGCCGTTCACGTTCCGGGCTCCTTCCAGCGTGGGCGGCGGAGGTGGGGAACCAGCGGCCCAACTGCAAGCTGCGTTTGTGAGTGCCCACCCGACGTACGGACGCGACACCGCGAGTGCGTCGCCCATTGATGGGACTCCGCACTCGCGGTCCTCGTCTGCCTCGCGCTCGACGACTTCGTCGTTGGACGCGCATGCACATGCGCAGAGGCGGCCGTCGTTTAAGCGGCTTCCGTCGAGCACGCCGTTGGAGAATGAGGTGGTGAGGGGGGGGAAGGCGAGGCGCGTTAGTGCCGGCGGCGGCGGTGTGGACGAGCTCCCTCCTCAGCAGCAACAACAGGGGGAGAAGGAGAGGCGCGTGGTCAATTTGGCGGAGAGGAGGAGGAGGGCGAGCTCTGGCGGTGGAGCTGGAGCTGGAGCGATGAGTCTGGGGTTGGGGTTGGACACGACAACGGCGGTGTTTGGGACTGGAGTTTAGCTCCTCCTCCTACGGATCCTCATCTATATAGCACCATAATCGTGTGGTATTGTATCCATGGATTGAAGCGTAACATAATGTGTTTACATCCCTTCTGTCTTCTTCGGACTTTTTGATTTCTTCGTGTATGTGTATTTATAATATCCATGGAATGCCGTTGTGATGATAGCCCATAGCCCCCTCTGGTGTTGAATGTCTCAATTGCATAGTATATACCTCGTCGCTGTTGGAACTTTTGGATGATCTTACCCATTTTTCTCCTCCTTCGGCGCGTATCGGGCCTTGTTTCGAATGTTCTCGATCACATATTATACATCGTTGCTGCTTGTTACTTTTATCTCTGATCTTACCATTTCTCTTTTTCGATGCATATGTATCACTGATCATAATCAGGCCTCAGCGAACTTTACCTGAAAACTTTTTTTTTTTTTTCGATAAGTTTTCTTTTTTTTTTTTTTTTGTAAGGGAGGTCTTCAATTGATATAGTCGGATGGAACTCGTGATCGTGATTGAAATCAGAGGTCACGAGGTCGGATCGCGTCGAACAACCTAATGGACGCGTCGACGGAGGGGTCGGTGGCTGATGGAAAAGGGATTCATCCAAAAGAAAAACCTCGCGAGTTTACTGGCGCGTGCATGGGGCACATAGGTAATTTTGATAAGAAATGGAGTCGAAATAAATATTTTCTGCTGGCAGTGGGGGCGTATATCTTCGTCTCCGAAGCCTACAGGCGAGGTATGCGAAGGGCTGCAGAGGCTCACGATGGTTCACGACATAGTGACAGCAGTGATAACCCCCGATACGACAGTAGTCGCTACGACTTCCGTGATGATTTGCTGTCATGATGCAATTGCCCTTCAGTTATTGGCAACTACCATGAAACGATTGTCAAGCACACACACCTTCTTATCCTGTCGCTTTCCCTCCGAGTACAGAAGAACGAGCATGAGGAACATTCGGTCTTCAAATGGCACACCTGGCCACAACGAGAGAGAGCCTGGATCGGGTTTGGTGCGCAGGTGGATTTTGTAGGGCGATAATGCTGCGACGACTGTATTTGGGGAGTCGCTCGGTGTGGCCTGACAGAAAGGGTGTTATTTATCGTCAAGATTGTTTCTACACTCAAGTAAGTGTGTCTTACGGTCCATGTATCATCTTTATATTTAACGAGGTAGGAGTACCGATTCCAACGCCACACTCTTTCTCTGCCAGGCGCGTCGTAAGCATACTCTAGGTAGAGAGAACAGTAGAACTCACTTGAACTTCCGACCCTCCTGCGGTTTCTGCTTAAGATCAGTCCAATTGTGTATCACTCCGTCAATTTGGAATCTCGACTTCTTCCAGTCAATCGTTGCTGGGATCGGCGGTTTACCATAACCCGGCGGATTATTTAACACTAGGGTGACCGTCGTGAATTTATACCCGCCAAAGGTTCTATTGGAGGTTTTCGTCCGATAGGATATCGAATTGGGTTGGTTGGGCTGCAGATCGCTGTTGAGGACGTCCTGTTTCGTGAATGTGTAGGTGGACATTTGGGTTGAGGGGAGAGTGGGACAGTAATCGATTGAAGCTGGTATTTATGTACTTGTGCTCCGAGGGCACTAGGGCTGTGCACCTCCTCATGCCGCGCCACAAGCATTGTCTTGGTGCTGCCTTCGGCAGGGATCCCCTCAAAATAGAGCGGGACAGTTGGGTAGATGTAGCCGGTGACGGGACCACGACACATGCTCCACAATATAATCGATGCTCGAGATTTCCGCATTACTCGCCTTGAATATTGTTTCTCTCCAGAGACAATCGAGGCAGGAATATCCTGCTTAAAACGGCAAGACAGAGGTCAAACTCACAGGGAAAGTGTTGTAGCCGTTCTTGTAAAGTCTGATCATATGGTTGAAGCAGCGCCTGTCAAACGATTCAGCTTAGATGCGCCCATGTGTACAATAGCAGGGCTCATAGGCATGTCTTCTTCCTCAAAGGTAAAAGGAAGCAAATCGGGAGCCGAGTAGTATCAATTCAAAGGTTAGGAGGATCCCATCATCGTTAGAAATGATTTGTGGGCCTTATTTGAACTAGCCACCACATGGATGTCGCAAGAAGAGTCGGTTCCAAGATTTTGCGATACTAGTTATCTGTAAGAAGCAAATATTGATCTGTCATGCGATGGTTGGGCGCGCCGACGGCGAGCAATGACTGTGCATTCTTTCTCTTGGCTACTCCCCGCCCGATGCCTTTCGAAGGAAAGGAAGTTGAAGAGAAACTATGGCATGACATCCTCAACCATTGGAATGCAGTGAAACAGACGGGTGCCAGGCTATAGTCATTAATTCGGTGCTACACACACTGCTCTTCGATAATGGTTCTAATAGATGCCGAAAAATATTTGTATAAGTGGATTAATTAGAGAGAATGATGAGGTGGAACCGTAATGGGCCAAAAATATTGGTGATTTGTAAGGTAAATAGCGGCATATCGGCGAAGCCATGGAGATTGACTCCTGCTTGGGAGCTTAACATCTCGTGAATTTGGTTTATCGCCGAATACCGCCAAGCTCAACACGAACGGTCGAAGTCTGAGCCCAATGACTGGCGGCAAGAGCCAATGCGGCTTTCTCCTGAAATTCCAATTCATGAGCTCTGATCAAAATCAATGTTTGTAAATCGGACGCCACCTTTCTGTCCTGCCTTTTCTTCTCACAGAAAAGAAAGACTAGAAGCAAGAAAGCTCTGTCCCGATAAGAGACCTCTGGCGCGAAAACAATAGTAGCCGGGCTGGACTGGTGGAGGACACGCTTCTTGTGGATTGTGAAGGTAGCTTCGACTTTAGCGTGCGCGGAACCGACCCTGGCCTGAAGGTGACGCATGAGCATACACTCTGTATATTTACGATCTCAACATACCTGCCAGATGTTGTGATTGTACTTGACCCAGAACTTCTTTCCAACCCAGTGCCATTCACGAGTGCTTTTGTAGCCGAAGTCAGAGAGGTACAAGATCTATCAGAACAATTGGCTCACCTATCTGAGACGCCGTTGGGCTTAGACTTCAGATCATCCCAACGCACAGCTACTCCACCGATCGAGAACGTCTGCTCTTTCCAATTGATCTCACCCAACAGGCTGTCGTTATGATCATCCACCGATGGTATCAAAGTCGTAATCTTTGGTCCTTGGAGGGTCCTCGTCGTTGTAGTGGTATATGCTGCAAATCGGTCGGGCTCGTCAGGAAGAATCGAAGAGTTGAGGAAGTCCCTATCCCTGATAGTGTACGTAGTCATGGCGGGAAGTAGAGCGGACTCGAGTAATTTGCAGAGTGTGAAATGACCAACGAGTTTGGTCCAGCTGATTCGCATCAGTCAACAATCAAGCAAGTCAGGAGGACCTTGTTACAGATGTCTGGAAGGGGGTTTCGTATCGACGAGATGGCACATGTGCAATACTACACGGAACAGCAACGCCGAATGGAACAAAATTATATGTTTTGAGCACAGATGTTGACTTAAGAGCACACCGAACTTGCTAGTTGACGAAAAGATCGTCACTTGTTGTCGAGGCATTTTGATCCGTTTCATACCCATCAATGCCATCCATCACTCCGATAACATCTTCAAACCTCAACTTCGACATGTACGTAAGGTAATAAATATTACACGACAGAATGTTGAGAACACATTGGCGACATTTTTGTTCCACAACGGTATATTAAAAGGTCGGTACTCCTTGTGCCATGGCTTGAAAGTCTTCAGATGACTGAGATGAGATCATGTTCGGTTTTTTGTGACCTCCGATGCAAGTATCTGTGTATTGTGTTCTTTCCTCCCTTACATACTTGCTCCCAAAAACTTACTTTGACACATTTCCACTGCATTTCTTTGAGCTTATCTCACTAATGTCTCATTAGTTTTCAAGTGCTAGCGTTTCTATTCCAGTCTTACTTTGCGAGGCACGATTCGCCTTCAACATATTGGTGCACTTCGCTGCAGGCAGTCAGCCTGATGTTATACAATGCTTCACGATCTATCAAGAGCTTCATTGGTTCTCCTGCGGTCAATGATGTGAGTAGGCTGATGGCGGAGATAAATAGACCTAAATCAAGATATGTCAACAAGACGTGTCAATCATCATTCGCTCCTCATTGCAGCCAAACTTCAATCTGACCCTCATCCACTCCATCTTCAAGGCCTCAAGGCTCATAATGTCCGCCAATTGGCATGCAAGCGGAGAGGCGAATGTCAATGTGACCACCTCGCTTCCTCTCAATGTCCTCATTATCTTGTTCGACAGAATAGCACGACACCTGACCATATCTGCTGTCGTATGCCTCTCGCAGATGCACCCCAAGTTGATGGGCAAGCTTTCCCCTCATCTGAGTAAATCTCTCGATGAGCTGCTGACTTCACGGGTGTCTCGGGAAAATGTCGATGGCTTCCGTACCCTGCTCCTGAGAACCCGCGCGGCAGTCTCGGGGTCTACCGTTCTGCATTTCATTCTTCGAGACGACCACTGGACCCCGGGAGATTTCGACTTATATGCACCTTTTGGTACGGGGTATACTGTCGTACAGTGGCTCGTTAAGCAAGAAGGATACAAGGTTGTTTCTGACGGGTCCAGGAGCTTCATATTCCATCCACACACTCTGACTTCAACTCCAAATGCCTGTGATTGGACAACTGATCTTGTGACCTCCACATCCATCCATCGTCAGCCCGGGAGAGCGAAAAAGTACGATTACTCAGACTCTGACATCTATCGGGTCTATAAACTTTGTTCGACAAAAAATACCTTCATTGACGTGATCGAGTCGTCCAAACCATCATTCTTGCCCCCGATCACTCGATTTCATTCCACGATCGTCATGAACTACCTCACGCCGAATTCACTTGTCATTCTATACCCCAAATTGACTTTCAGACGTGAAGGCATCCTGCAGTACCGCAACGAGAACACTTTGGAATCATATGACAACCCAAATGAGCAGCAGTCAGAGGATACCACAACTAGGACACCAGGGGAGAGACAGGACTATGTCAAAAAGTACAAACTCCGTGGATTCACACTGTTCTCTCGGCCTGCCGATTTGCAAAAGCCATGTGGCGCAGCATGCCCCTCCTTACGGAGAACTGCCTCTCCGTCTGATGGCGGTGACGGGTGGGCACTTAGCATACCTTTAGCACGTCCACTCGTGCACATGTCAGTTACAGATTCAGATGCAGATTCCATTACCTCCCTTTCCCCGGACATCTCGGACAATGCTCTGATGCAAATAGTGGGGCAAACGTCAACTTCAGGACAAGTGACATCAGCTCCCTCGTCGGCATCCGACAGCCAGCCACACCCTACTTCTTCCTGGACATCTTCCTGCTTCACTGATCTCTCCGAAACATTCTCCAATCTGTCAATTGCACTGAGTAATGTGGAACACGTGCCCATGGTGACTAAATTGCAACGATTCCAGTGTAGTAGGCCTCCGTTGGCTGAGACGCAATGGACGCTACACACACCACCTCTACTGATTCCAGGCAGGCAAAGAAGCCGACGGCAACCATTTACCTGTCAGAACCCCTTCTGCTCATTCAGGGTCTTATGTTGGCAAGTCGCCTCCACCTTTGCGCCTATTCGATATTATTGACAAACGCTCAACTTGATAGATGTATAACTTCATATTCATATATATATATGTGTGTGTGTGTACTATTTCCATCTGTTTTGTCCTTTAGCTCTATAAACCACTTTGAGTGAAATCGTTTTTTATGAAATTATGGAACAAGTGACTTTGCCATTCGAACGTTTGACCACCGGAAGGCATCGATGAACAGCGCCCTGTGTTGTTCTGATCAACTATCCGTCACTATGTTCCTAGAATATGCTTCTGTTCCCACTCCGAGGAAGTAGACAACTGGGTTGGACTTTTTGCTCAAAAGGCTATCAAATTTTCTATCGGACGCGAAGTGACACGTGCCTACCTCGCGACATGCAACCCTCCATTGCTATCAGGCATTTTTCAAGGGCGGGCTTTTATTGCGGCGTGCACTCGCCTTGAGCCTGGTACGTACTAGTTCAGTCAAACGATATTCAGATTTAACGGGGCACCCCAGTTGTCTGCGAATAGCATGCGTCAATCTTCTATCAATATATCGAGTTAGGGGAATGGCATTCATTTTCGATGTATTAAGTCCAAGCACGTGTATGTGTGTGCTTGAAATTGACTCAAGAAGATATTCAAGGTCTCCGAAGGAGAATAAGAAATACATATATTACAGGAGTATTTACCGATGGCGAACTGTAACAGAGAAAGTGTCCGAAGGAGTGAGGTCTATATAATACAATATCATAAATCAGGTCTATGTATCATATATTCAATAGACGTATCCAGAAGTTCTAGGGTCGCGGTGACGCCAGATGGGTAGTCATATCTTCACTAAGCGAAAAAGCCCGATAGAAACCAGGTAGTCAACCATGAGGCCGCTCCATACAACCCATCCTAGCTGCCCGTTGCGTTTGAAGTTCTCTAGAACTAAATCAGAACCGGGATTTATTTCAAGTACAGCTAATAAACCATACCCCAACAACTAGCGGGAACGTTGAGGTCAACGGTCATGAACTGCCATACGAGATGCGCAGCAGTACCCCCGACGGATATCATAAAATATGAAAGGCCTTGCCCGTTGATATAACCGGTGAGGCTTAGCATGGAGATGAAACCGATCGCACATAGAATAAGTAAGGGGCGTATCCAGGATCCAAATAGTATCGCGGTCGATCGAACGCCCATTTTAACGTCGTCTTTGATATCTTGACAGGCATAAACTGTGTCTGAGATGGAATTAGAAGAAAGAACCTGGATTGATTGACCGGACGGTACCATAAAGCATAGTCCAACTGGTTTGGCAAACACAGATGATTTAGTTGCAGGGATCATGGTTGAGGTAATGAGACCTACCACCAACAACCAGCCAATGCAGCAGATAGAAGGGGAACATTGATTTGGCCGGTAAGTGAAACCCATGCAGTGATGAGGCCAAAATTCATGGCGAAGCCAAGCCAGGCTTGCGGCCAGTGTGTGAACCGCTTCAAGAGCGGGTAAATAGCGAACCTGCAGAAATTGAGAAAACAGTGAAGCTATATGCCTAGTGAATCATGCTTACAAAGGAAGGAGCTGGAACAGGGCAACCCTTAGACTAGTCAGCGGTATTAGTGAATCTATAGCTAGTGGGATAATCGGTTCACGAACGCAAGATCATGGACGGTTAGGTAGAAGAACGTAACACCGATCACATATTGCACCAATAAAAATACTATAGCAGCAAGCACCGAAATGCGTCCGCTTGCGAGTGGTCGGTTCTTCGTACGTTCTGGTTATATGCTTGCATTAGAATCGCACATGGCATTGCACATTACAATGAACCTACTAACCGACACCGGCATCCATCTCTCGATCAAAGATGTCGTTAATGGTACATGCCGAGCTCCGCAGAAGGAAGGCTCCAATGAAGCACTTGGCAAAATAGCTACCATAGTATTGCAAGGGTAGTGCCGTCGTGAAAGCAGCCATTGTCAATCCCCAAGCTATTCCGCGTAAATATATAGGACTGAAGTGTACGTCGCACTCGCTTACCAAAGGGCCAGAACATGAGGATAGTTCCTGTGGGCTGGTTCAAAGTGAGTGACGATGTTAAGGGAGGGGATAGAGGAAGTCGGACCTTCTCAAGTCGAATCAATTCAAGGTATGGTCGAACATGATGGTTTACTAGTCCAAGAGGGAATTTGAGGGTGGCAGGCTTGAGATGGTTGTGGTGAGCGATTAACAAAGTTGTTTCTGCGCTATGCCCCATGACGGTGAAAGGAAAAGTAATGAGAATGAATTTCTTGGGGATGATGGATGATGAAATAAAGCTCATGCCATGAAACCTTTTATAAGTGAAGGTCATATACCAAACTAACGAGGAATGGATCATCAACGCTATTCGATCGCTGAAAACGCGGTCGCGTTTCAATTGTGGTGCCTGATGGGATCACAATGTGTCGGTATATTCTTGGAATACACGAAGTGGCGTGGCTGTTGGTCTCCGCAAGGCGTGAGGGGTGCCGACACGGACATGTCCTGTCTTGAGAAGTAGTGCACAGGGTAAGTAAATGACAGGCTATGTCGCGTCATGGAAGGCACGTTCTGATTTGACGTTTGAAAAATCTTCTGCCTACTTGAAGGGATGATAATTGCCGCCAGTTCGCTGCAGGGAAGGGCGTCAATTTTCGAGTCTTCGTCAAAAAGGATAGGAATAAGAACCTAATCTCAATGGGAGACGTGACTGAATGTGGAAACCACGCCTCTTGATTTCTTGATTCTAAGCCTCAAATGAAGGATGGCTTAGAGATCGCAGAGAGGCATACACTAGTGGACTGGAATGCTATTCTGATCCTTTCTGTGGCCGCTTTTTGAAAATGAGTGATGGAGGTTTGGCTGCGAGGGCATCGCGTGTGTCTGTTAGTTATGTCCGATTAAGTTGAAGGTAGTGAACATGAGGCAATTGCTGTTGTTGAAGTGAATAGGACGTATCAAAGGAGAGGTATCTGAAATCTCGCTGGAATACGTACCCACAGGATCATCGATCGACGGGACCTACAAGAAATCCTCGGTGAAGATTAACGTTCAAGTTGGCTTTCAATTTCGCAATGAGGCCTTGGCAGATGAGCGCCGATCACCGAATAGACACGCTCGATCAACAGACGCTGGGTATAATTTGTATATTCAGGGCAAGCAGAGACGGCGGCTGTTCCACCTCTCTAACTCGACTACACATACTCTTGACTCGTCTCGAAGAGCTTCTTCATCACACATTGATTAGGTTTCGCATTGTAGGTCCTGTGGATTTCTCCAAAAGTCAGAAAAGCGAGGCGTACGTCGTAAAGTTCAAGCAAAAATTGACTGTTCCTTCTTGGCAGGAATAATCTACTATTGTGAAATGGTGGCGTTGGGAAAAAACTAACACCTCGTGATCGTGCACTCTCTTAGACAGTCACAACCGCCACATACATCTTTATTAGCCATATCAGTAACCTCAATGCATTCCGATCTCGGTGAATGTCCACTCGCTGACAAGTACTTGCGGGGGTCCATCTGATCAATTTCATGATGCATGAATTGATGACGTAGTAATTGGATAAGACGGTGTGATTAGATCCGTTCTGGTTGACGGACCTAGCTAAGTACATACAACCATTTTGAATTTCTCACGTCAGAGATTGACTCAATATTTCTTTTCCTATAGAAGGACTTCGGTGGCCGTGGCGTTTCTCTACCTCATTACAAGTCAGGTTGAGATGCGTGGCCGGTCACTTCGTGTTCTAAAGCTCCAATGATCCCGTCCGCGCGGAGTACGTACAATTGACTTTGCGTGGTGATTCGTCAACGGTACATACCAGGCCCTCCATTACACAGCCGATCTTCAAGGATCGCAAGTCATTCGTCATTCTTCAATGAACTCCACCGGATATAGAGTTTGTTAAAATTGTCTTCGATTTTGATGGTGATATACTAGAACGAATTGACGAAGACAATATGAGCAGTACAAGTAAAGTTACAAGACGTGTTTTGGTACGAGGGTACCTTAAACTTCTTCCTTTTGCCCCATCTCAGGCGCCGTGTTCACTGATTGCAGACTATATACGCCTGGTGAAAGCGGGGGAGTCCCAAAATCAGCCGGTTTGCGATCACTGTTATCGATAACCTGTGTTGTGATCTGGACTGCTAATGGACGGAGAACATGACCGATTTGCCCGAGCCGTGACCTTGAATTAGAGGTCGATACCTGCTGAGATGGATTGTTGACAGAGCGATGCGCGCGGGCCACGATCATGCAGAAAATTATCCCCTGAGTCCCCGAACGAAGACGTCATAATTTAGGTGGGTCAGATGAAAAGAGTAGGGAAACTACTTACGATGACTGGACCGTTCTGTCGTTGAAGAAGGAAGAAGACTGATGAGATCAATTCCTTCAGGGCATGCCAGAAAGCACGTACGATCGCCACAACTGCGAATTGGACATTGGAGTTACCCACGTATGCACCCATAGCAAGGGTAATACACAATCTGGGTCTCAAGGTCAGATAGTAGTTAAGTCCTAAGAGTCAATTTACATACCCGTAAAGGACAGCGCTTTCTACCAGAATTTCCATGATTTTCTTGTTGTGGCAAAGGCCATGAGCTTGGGTCGTGCTTTAGTACGAACATCACTCACAGTCATACCGGACGCGAATTCAACGTTTGTGCGGCCAAATTGTCGATTAGAGCGGAAGATTTTGAATGCAATTAAACCTAGAAGAAGAACCTCCGGTCAGCCATTCCTCGATGAAAGAGTCAGATAACTAACCAGTGGAGTACAAGTTGCAACTGGGAAGTAGAATACGTCACTATTAGATCCTCTCTACCTAGGAGAGTCGACTTACAGGAATGTTAGTACAAAGCAGGACGTGATCCAGGCACCCGCAGCCTGGAACAGTGGTGTCTTAGCTTGAGAAAAGAGGTAGGTAACCATTCCTCCAGACACTGTAGCTCACCATGAGGTCACTCAGAGCAATACGGATAAAAAAGAATGTACCTGTTAATGTGGCGAGCATGATCACAGGTGGAATAATGATGTAACAGTTCCTCGACCAAACAATGTACAGTCGGTATACCTGGCCCGACGGCTGCATGAACTTTGTTTATATACAGACGGGCAACGAAAACGCACCATGAAGCCATCACCAACGAGAGTTGTAAGTACGTAGAACGCCGAAGTCAAAACGTTCTTGACATCCGGCAGGTTGAGGTAGACGCGTTCCGCAGGATTGAGGCTGCCTGCGGTGATACAATATTCCTTGTTGTGCGGCAATATGAATGCTTCAAAGGCTAAGAGCAGATCCAGGATCCAGTGCTACGGCGAGTAATCGAGTTAGTTGCAGGGCACAAGCGATCGATCGAGAATGGGGAGGGAGGAAGGTACGCACGGCAGTTATGGTGCAGAAGAGGATGATGGCAGTCATCGGCATAGGCTTAAATAGACTCTCCCTGCGCGCTTTCGCGCGATAATGGAGGGCTTCCCCGCATTGAATGAAGAGCACGAAGTATATTCCTGCAGATCGTACAATAGCACGCATAATCAGTCTCCTCCTCGGGTTGAACGGGGTGTTAACACACCATAAAACATACTCTCAGCGAGCGTCGCCGCGAGCTGGGTGCCATCGATCCTCGGTAGATGATTGCGGGGAGACATTAGCCACGGGAGATTAAAAGAATGAGGGAGGTAATAGGTGACCGAGAGGCCGATTTATTACTATAATATTTGATCCAAAGAGTGAGGTGGTAGGTTGATCTGGACGAGGGTGCCCAGGATCCTGATGGGATAGGCTGGCCAAGTCGAGTTGGGGTAACCGAGGGAGCCCCTGCGCGCCCACAGGGACTTAAAAAGAGGGGGCTTAGCGCCGACCTGGAGAGTGACCGCCGAGGAATACCTGCCTATTCTGTCGAGAACTCTGATGGCTAACTCTGTTCTTGTCAAGGATGATTTATGGAACTTTGTGGATATGAAGTACTAGAAGGCTGGAATAACTTACAAGTTGACGCCGAATGACCGTGAGCGACCTCATTTCGTAGAGCAGCTCTATTCTATCTTCGATTCATATGACGGCGGAGAGAGGTATCCTTTTCTGGAAGATTAAATTGAATCATGTGGGGACTCATCGAAATGGACTGTTAATATGTAAGTAGACGATGATGGTTAAGTGATGGCACATAAAGCGAACAGTACGCCACGTATGAGGGGCAATGGGGGTTCGAGGATCTGATTATCAACCAACATGGAAAATAAGTGCCTTTGGATCCGCCAAACGTGATCTCAACCAAGGAAACATACCTCGACGCACATTCCGATCCATGTGCCAGGATCTTCTTGAGGCAATACGTTTGGAAAAATGAACAGCCTACAGCGCACAAACGGCATACGTCGACAGTCCAGACATCGGCATTTTAATCACGTATTGAAGCGCGAGTGCGAGTCGGGGATATCGATTGAAGGTGCCTTTTTTGACATTTCACAGGACATTCAGGTCGGATTTCATCCAGTTCAGGGACAGAATTCATCTAAAGCTTGAACGTTTGAACACGTGTAGATTGCCCGAACAAGGGCTCGTTGGCACATCACCAGGGAGGACTTGGGACGAACTATTGTAGGGTTCTGTGCTGGTCTTGTGTGGGCATATAGGGTGTTGAGTTGAATACAAGGCATACAAGTCTGGATACCTGACCTACAATCTGCGTGCTTAACTATATTCGAAGTGTAATAGAGCACACAAATCATGTGACACACCGAGCGAGCAAGCGACTGGCTAAGGTTTCATCTCATCTCCCTGCCAACCCTACAGCCGGAGGTCTCACTCGCCCAATGGCACCTCCATCTTCGCTTTCGCGGTGCCCGAGCAGATCCAGATGTCCCTGAACGTTGAAACCACCTCACGACCCCTCCTCGCCGAAATATTCCTCCACAAGCGCCTGTTTCCTCAGCGCAAGCAGCACCATCTCCATTTCTTGCCTCGTCGGCAGTGTCGGCGGGAGGAGGTTCTCTGTGCGGAGGAAGGGAATGTAGGCTGCTGCTGCTGCGGCGTGTGTGTGCGCTGCGTCTACTGCTGGTGGTGGTGCGGAGACGTCGGATTTTTTGTTGCCCTTCGCCCGCTTTGGATCGTCCTCTAGTGTTGTCATGTCGACGTCGCCCTCAGCATCACCCTCGCCAGTCTTTCGTTTCGTCGACGAACCCTGACCATCCACGAGTGATGGTGGCGCTGCGGGTTGGTCTGGCCCCGGCAATTTTGGTATTGGACCATCAGAGGGGAGTCCCAGCGTCTCTCGTAAGTTCGAATATGCCTCTTCCCAGTCTGTCGGCGCGGGAAGATAATGGTCAGTCAGTGAACTAAAAACAATATCAGGTAAACGCACCTTCTTCCTCGGCCGCACGCTCGTACTGCAAAAGGGTTCCATCGTCCTCGTCAGTGTCACCGTAATATGATGGACCCTGATTCATGAACTTCTTATAATACGCCAACGCCTGATTTTCCTCCTCCTCCTCTTTTTTCCGGCTCTGGAAGAGTTCTCGTACGCCTGGGAGGTCTTTTGCTCGCCCGAAGTACCTATGTTGTTATAAATCAGCCCCAAATTAAGCTTAGAATACCGTGACGTGAATGCACTTGTATCCCTTGGTTCCCGGCACTTCCTTGCCATCGTCATCCAACATAGCGACATTCCGCCGGTAGTTCGCGCCGCCAAGCGCTACGATCTGGTTTTCCCAGTGTCGCTTCTCGCGCATGAGTTTGTTGATCTCGTCGTTGAGGTCTCGGACTTCATAGTCGGTCAAGCCAGCTGCAGGGCACGACGCGTAGGATCAGTTTCGGCACACTGCTAGACCAGCAGCACGCACCATCTTGAATTTTTGACACCTTTCTGCTTATTTCACGCAATATTTCACCTCTCCAGCGCTCGCATTCCCTCAAGCTCTTGCAGGCGCTCGCCATCTTTGGGCGGCGGTCAGCCCTTGTCCCGAGACCAAGCTCAGCAGCTTGCGCCTCGCGGAACCGGTACAGCATAGATTGCGCTTTCTCCTCATTACGAGCCTATATAATGCAAATTTTAGCTCTGTTATTGGGTGAAAAGAAGTTGGCACCGACCATTGTGGAAGTCGACCTTCAAGGGAACGGGAAAGGTTCGTTGATGTGCCAAGGCTTTTGGTAAACACAACCAAGCACGTCAGTCCCGATCTAATCTCTTGTGATCATCTTTCCCTGGACCCTGAATTGCCCCTTGCTCTATCTCTTTCCTCGAACTTCGCGTCCTCACCAACCCCAAAAACCCCAAAAACCAAAAATGGCGCATAATCTCTCAGAAATGGAAGAAGGTACTTTTGAAGTTAATATATCCTTATTCAAGCCCTCATTGTTCTCTTTATCTCAGAGGAAATTCATTTCAACAACGTCATTACCACTTTCCGAAATTACGCGCAGTATTCGGTACGCTGGACTTTCTGATTTCTGTTATCCAGCCATCCCCCCAACCGATGAAGCGAATATTTCAAATGGCAGCTGGCAGCAAACAACCGTCGTCGCAAAGACATCTATCGCCTCCCCACCGCTGATCAGCAGGTCCTCGAGGTGCTGGGGTATAAGGAGAAGCTCGACCAGGTCGACGACGCAATACGCAAGAACGCCGAGTTTTTATCGCTGATTGTCGCCAGCCCTGAGATATTCGGCCGTGGATTAGAGGCCGAGGAGGATGGAGCTCCCAATGGGAATGGTGAGGACGCAATCGTAGTACAGAGCGGAAATGAGGAAGCAGAAACAGAGCCGGGTAGATCTCATAATACTTATGACCATTTCGTCTGTTCATCTTCCATCTCCGCAGCGCATGCAGGGCTTTCTCCCTCGTACTCCCATTCGCACTCGCACTCTCATGAAACTGGGCACAGTGGGCACGGGCATTCCCATGGCTCGCACGGAGACACACACCACAGGTACAGGCCGACGGATTTTGACATGGATAAACTGCGAAGCACGCTCAAACAATTTGTGCGAGATTGGAGCGAACAGGTGTGTATATCGTACATCCTTAGACACTACCCTTGGCGCTAACAACGACTCTAACCATGGAATCTAAACCATTCAGGGCCAAGAGGAACGCGAGGCGTGCTATGAGCCTATGAAAGATGCCCTAGTAAAGCATTTTGCACATGTGCCTGTCGAGGAGAGGTATGTAAGCTTGATGACTTATTGTTCCGTTACGCGTCTCTGAACGTGCCGTGTTTTCGCCTTAATTTCCAGAGGAAACCTCCGGGTCTTGGTACCTGGAGCAGGGCTTGGCCGATTAGCGTTTGATGTTGCAAGCATGGGTGGGTAAAGTTCCTTCCCGCGAAGCCTCGAATGGCCAGGCAAAACATACTCAATACTTGTTCGTCATATGTACAGGTTTCGCATGCCAGGGAAACGAGTTCTCGCACTACATGCTCTTCCCGTCCTTCCACATTCTAAACAAGTGCGTAACATCTTCCCACCTCTCTCCTTCTCCCATCAATAACTTACCTCCTCGTGTCCTCGACCGCGCAGGACAGACGCGATCAACAAATACACGTTCTACCCATACGTACACAGCTTTTCCAATGTCCTTTCTCGGCAGGCCATGCTGCAACCCATCTCGATCCCAGACGTTCTCCCCTCCGCCTTGCCGCCTGGATCTAACTTTTCCCTTGTTGCTGGTACGTATACGTGTGATTTTCGAAACCCCTTCGCAGTTGTATTACTTAGCCTGGCTTCTTACGCTCTCACCCTCATGTTCCCATGCAATGGCTAATAACGTTTCTGACAGGCGACTTTGAGGAGATTTACGGTGTCGACGCTGATCCAGAAGAGCCTCATGCGGGCGAATGGGATGCCATCTTGACGTGCTTCTTCATTGATACGGTTAGTTCCTCATCCTCTCCTCATTCCCCTTCTCGCCTTCTCTTTTATTTTGTCACTAGTCCGAACACAAAGAACTGATCAGTATATAGGCCAAAAATATCGTCAATTACCTCCGCATCATCCACCGTATCCTAGCACCCGGAGGCGTCTGGGTTAACCTTGGTAGGCCCATCTCTTTCCTTCTTCGTCTTCTTGTTGGCCTGGATGTTCACATGCCATGCACCACCAGGCCCCCTGCTATGGCACTTCGAGAACAACAACACCAACGATCCTTCCGTCGAGCTGGACCTTGAGGAGGTCAAGGCGCTCGCGAGGAATATCGGGTTCGAGATCTCGGTCAGTACGCGTTGCGATTCACTGATTTATTCATTCGAGGACTGATTTTGTGCTGCATTCAATAGAATGAGCGCACGATCGACACGACATATACTGCGAATTCGGAGGGGATGCTGGGGTATATATATCATGCGGGGTTTTGGACTGCGACGAAGATCTAGACATCGGGTATACCAGATAGATGCGGGCTGGGTGTATTTTGATTGCGGCTGAATAGTTTAGCTTGTCACCATATGAATGTCTGGTGTCATATACGATGTATGGCTTTATATATATTTCACATTGAATTCTCTGTATATGGTGTATAGGAAACACCACGAAGTCCTAGGTGGAGCTCTCCCGTTCCTGCATGGCCTCTCCCCCCTTCCCCTTTTCCCTCTCCTTCAGCTCCCTCTTCGCCTGCCTCAGCCTCTGGCTCTCTTTAATCCCAAAGCCGGTCCTAAACACCATCCGAACCTCCTCCAAGCTCAGCCCCGCCGTCTCAGGGAAGCACCCCAACACAAAGAGCCACCCAAGCAGACACAGGCCCGCGTAGAACCCGAACGCGCCGGAGGGCGTGATCTTCGCCATGAGTGAGAGGTAGGTAGAGCCAATGAGGAGGTTGCCGGCCCAGTTTGTGGCAGTGGAGAGGGAGGTGCCGATACCTCGCACTGTGAGGGGGAGGAAGAAGTCATGTCAGTTCGACGGCCGTGATAGGGAGGGCATAAAAGGACTGACCTTCAAGTCCAAAAAGTTCGCCTTGCTGCCATGGGACGTTCCCAAGCCCGGTCGCGTAGGAGGCGACGAAGATGATCATAGACAGTAGGACGATAGCGGACCACGCTGTCGAATACTGCGTGCCATCGACCAAATCACCGCCCGTCTTACGAGTCAAATCTATGGAACAAGTTGCATGATCAGAAGACAAGCCCCATCTCAAGGAGAAAATTAGTAACAACGTACAGTGGAATGATATACTCGCAAGTGTCAAACCAAAAACCATGCCCGGAGCACTCCAGACCATAATCTTCCTCCTACCAATCTGGTCGATCCACTTCAGAGCGACAAGCGTGAAGATGAAGTTTGTCCCGGAGACAATGAGCCCGACAGCAGTAGGCTGGTCGAAGCCGATTTCTTTAAAAAGTGTTGCGGAGTAGTACATGAGGGTGTTAAAGCCACAGAGCTGTTGGAAGGCTTGCATCCCGCAGCCAACGACTGGTGATGGGATTAGCTGCCTGATGAGATGAGGAAAGGGAGGAGGGTAACGCACTGAGGGCACGTCGGTTGATGGGGTCAAACATCATGGATTTAAAGCGATGGATGAATGTAGTGGTGTTGGTGATTTCGATGCTCTTCTGTACAGCTACGTGCAGCACCTTGACCTGAAGATAGTGGATCAATATCGGGGAAGTAGAATGAAGATGAAGGATAGGGCGTACTTTGAGATCAACCTCTTCAGGTTTCGCGGATGAATATATTCGCGACATAATTGCGTGCGCCTGGACCATGTTGCCTCTTCGAATGAGGATACGCGCTGGACATGGGAGTCGTTCAAATAGGCGATGAACGAGGAAATATCGGGCAGACTTACGGCTCTCGGGAAGGAAGAATAAGATGAAGCACTGGATACCTGCTGGGACAGCGCCCAGGCCCACCATCCATCTCCAGCCACCACCGACTTTCTCGAATCCGGCACCGATGCCGTACGCAATGACCTGCCCGAGGGTGATCATGACGACGCTTCATTAGTCTATTAGCGGCTCATTTCTGGTCGCGAAGGGGGAAATAACCCACTTAAGAACCACCATTCTACCACGGAGCCGCGTTGGGGAGAGTTCTTGAATATAGAGGGGGGCAATGCAAGCAGCGAGGCCTACACCAACACCAATGAGAAAGCGACCACCGATCTGGTATTCTGGGTAATTAGAGGTAAGAAAGGGAGATTGAAGGGAGAACGTACCATGCTCCATACATCATGACAGACAGCTTGGCCAATAGCGCCTCCAATGAAGATTATGTCGGCAATTCCTAACACAAGTCGACGACCGGTCCAATCTGAGAGAACACCAGCGACAAGACCACCGAGAAGGGCTCCAAGGGTGGTCGAAGACGTTATGAATTCCTAAAATTAAATCCTTATTAGGATTGAAGCAGCTATAGTCTCAACTAAGCATATGAACCTTCTGTCCACTTGATAGCTGCGCGGGCCCAAGGTCCGAGCCAATACTGACGAGTGCTCCAGAGATTACACCAGTATCATAACCTGCGAAAGTTCAATAGATTAGTTATACCTTTCCCGCAAGAGAATTTATGCACCGAATAACAACCCAGAAATGGTCGAGCACATAACAAGTATCCACACAAACCACGTCGTCTTCTCCTCTCCTTCCGCCACTACGGCCAATTCATTGATTTCTCCTGTGTCGATATCGCGCGCAAGATCCGCAAATTCGTCCGCGTCTTTCTCGTTGGAGGAACGACGTCCTGTTTCTTGTATTTTCTCGTCGTGGGTGGTCATGATGGTCGTAGAGCGCTGAACAAGGACTTCAACTCAATAAGCCTGATCTGTCTGACAAGTCGCCTTATTTTCCGAACGTAATGGAGGTCATGAGGCGCTGGGGAGGTCAAGATGGAGTGGAAGAAGCGAAGAAACCATTTGGGTTCATGCAGCCGAATTTTTTAGCGTTCCACGTGGGGCCGGTATTTTTAGGCGAAGTGGAGAGTTGGAACAATGGATCATTCGTATACGGGACAACGGGCGGCTGGATAATAAACGCAGTTGAAGAGGGAATGGATGTACTTTATTCAGAGGCGATCAGTGCTGGTGAAAGTCACAGACTTTTGAAATTTGCCGAGTGGGACAACATTGATGTATTGATGCAGATTGATGCCAAGTAAAATTAACAGATGTTGTGATGTGTTGGTTTGCTTGTGTGCAGTAACACTGCATCAATCGCTGAGAAAATGCGTATGTACCTTGTCTACAGTGTTTCACTGGTCAATGGAACACTGAAATTAAAATGATCTTCGGAAAAAAGTATTTATAAGGATGTACAAAATCAGAGTGGAGAAACGAGATCTGTGATAGGTAAACTTTAAAATAGTACCAATTATCAGCCCAGTTTGGATGCAATTCAGAGGCGATGGAGGAATCAGGGTTCACCAGGTGTTGGAACGGTCGTCACATCAAGGGCCACCTTTGATTGTTTGATGACACATCAATCATTGTCGTTA
>JABCKO010015967.1:0-20417 GCA_018855915.1 Tephrocybe sp. NHM501043
CTAGGGACCCGACTGTATTCTGTGTTTACGAGCGAAAGAGTCAGACTGCCTATAAGAATGGCACCTTGTTCATCTCTCCAGCAGCCATGAGGTCTTCGTCGAAATCCTCGTCCCCAGCCTCCTGCTCATCCATCCCATGGTCCATGTCACTACGTTCGCCCTCGTCATTGCCACCATAGTGCGGCTCGTCGTCATCGTCCATTCCAAAATGCATCTCGTCAAGCGTTCCTGGCATGCTTGCCATACTGCGTGTGCGCTCTCGCTTCCGTATCCGTCCATCACCGTCTACAATACTCTCCTCGTCATCTGAAGCGTATGATGACGTTGGGCTCGTGCTTCGTCTGCCATCTGTCAGCTGCGACGAGAACCCGAGAGAACTGCTCAGCTTCTCAAGCGACGACATCTGACGCAGATGCGAGCTCCGGCCACGTTCCACGTCTGGGGGAGGTGACATCCGTGAAGCTGGCGTGGAACCCTGTCGAAGACTAAAGTTGCGTAGGCGTGCAAGGGTACTTGTGTCAGAACGTGCGCTGAGTGCAGGTGATGGCGGGGAAAGATCTGGAAGGGGGAACTCCTGTACAGGCGTCTTCCAGTAGTTGAAGTCTGTGAACTCGGGTGTCCATTTGCGATGTATTGATGGGAACATCGGGTCCACCAGGTCCGTCATGTGGATGTATCTAGATAGCATTAGTCAGAGCCTGACGGTGAGGAGTCGGGTCACTCACGATGACTTGTACCCAGCAAGCTCAAGCAACTCCATCTTGACTTCACCCGATGAGTCAATGGTGAATATACGTGCACTAGGTACGTTAACACTACGGTATGAAAGGGCGTCCGTGATGCGATTGCCAAATCCAGCATAAAAAGGGTTGCGAGACGCTTCTCCGAAAAGCCGCTGGATGTCCCTTAAGCATGCCATTTTGAAAACCTCCGGCTTGCGAAGGATGACCTCCCTAAATAATTGATTGAAATGACAGCCCTGAAGATAGCCTGTAACAGCGCATACCGATGCAACGAAGTCATGAGCCGGTCGGGACTCATGATAACTGGGCCATCAGGTAGCTGGTAGTCGTTCTGCTTGATTCCCTTGAGGTAATCACGGGTCGCATCTGCCTGGCCAATAGCGCGCGACGTGAGATACATGATCTTGTATCCATTGCGAGTGATATCCGTATAGAGCTTCGCAACACCTAGATGTGTCCAATCGCGACCGATCATGGCGAATACATGACCCAGCCCATCAGACCTGGCGATGATGGGGAGAAAAAATTCAGTGACATGTTGAGAAAGGAGAGAGTTTGTTTACTTTGTTATCGTGCCGTCAATATCAGAAACTACCACAAGGTCTGTGGAGTCCCAGACGAAGATTCGTGCAGTGCATGCAATTGTACCAGAGGTTGAGTGAGAAAAGGTAATGGTATTAGCACCAGGCTTCAGATTGAGGGTTTTCTTGCACACAGAGTGTGAGTCTCACGTTCATATACTTTGAATAGTCAAAATGAACATACAAGCTGGTCAGAGGTTAGGCGTAATGTCTTGGCATATTTCCGGGATACTGGTGGTGATGCCATGGTTGGTACAACAGGTGCCTTTACTGGTTCTTGTACAGGAGTCGAGGGGTACGCAGGGGCCGACTCTGCTGGAGGAATGTCCCTTGAGACTCTTTTGAGATCCTTTGGAATCTCTGGCGCAGTAACCTATCAAAACCAATCAGTACTTCATGATATCCTGTTTCGTGTGCAGTGTAGTCTACCTTTGAAAGTGGCGCTGAGGTGGTCTCCCGCATGCTAGGCCGTTCAGTCTTCAATGCTGGCGCCTGTTCAAGCTCTTCCTCCTCTATCTCAGTCTTCCGGGAACTGCGGCGCCACCACTTCACCCACGAGGTAGCCGTCGGTTTCCCTTTGGCCTTCTCTGGAGGCTCTGACTTTGATCGGTGGTGGTGCCTCTCTTCAGGCTGGTGTTCATCCGAGGAGGACGGTGGAGACAGTGGCCATGCATCGTTAGGTTCCTCATCACAAACAGGTGAAGTCGAACGTGATGATGGTTCAAGGGCTTTCTGTTCCAGTGTTGCATCACGCCAAACAATGAGCGCCTGCATTAAGGGTGATCCGTCCTCACGAGTTATGTACCTAATGATGCAGTTGTTAGCCAATGCTACACCAGGGACGACAGGGCAACCCACTGAGTGTCAGCCCATCTAATAACAAGCCCGGCATCTTTCACAATGTTAGCATCCTCAAGGAAAGTGTTGTAGTCGACCTTTCCTAATTCGAACAACATGGTAGCCTCAACCTCGTCGCGCCCATGCATGGAACTACCCGCCCTTCCGTGTCTACTTCTCCATCCTCTCATACCTTCAAATTGAGTGCTTTCTTCAGGCTCCGACAATGCACCGTCATGCTGCTCTATCTTGACCGGCGGAGAAACTATGCTCAATTCAAATGTAACCCTCCTGCCCTCGATCTGCAACGTAAACCCGCTGGAGTCACTCTTACTGGGCTTTAGAATTCCGCCCTTGCCGAAAGGGGTCTCGTTGTCATCGTCGTCTTCTCCTGGCCCGCTGTAATCGTCCTCCTCTACGAGCTCCTTAACCCTTCGTTGTCGTGTGGGGCTCCCTTCTAGTTCTGGAGGTACACTTCGGCTTCGCCCGTGCTCACGCTCGTGATCTGAATGGCTCTCATCAACTTCCCCGTCTTCGATTTCTGCAACACCTGTTGTTGAGAGGTTTGACTTCATATTCGCCCTGCCCTTGCCCTTCTTCCATGGCCTCCCAAGCGATCCCTCGATACGGCCGCTTTTTGAGAAAGTAGAATTCATCGGGGATGGCTGAGGAAACGCTCCCCATTCCCAAGAATATTCCTGCACAGGCGACAGCGTGGGCAACTTGAGTTTCGACGAAGAAGCCTGGTTGTATGATGATGTCATCGAGTTAGAGTCCTCAACAAAATCAGGAGGAGGCTCTGACGCTGCGCGGAGTAAAGGGAACGTCAACGATGATGGTAATGACTCCTCGGGCTCCAGATCGTCAAGTCCCAGTCCCCGAACAGGAGACGGCGTCGAGGATCCTAGAAAGAAAGTTCAGGGTCATATGAGTGAAATTGAGGACCAACGCGTACGAGATTTGTTTCGCGAAGGAAAAGTAAAGCTTTCTGAGCTCGATGATCTTATGGTACGATCTGACCTTTCACGATCATGACGGGAATGGTAGCCTTCTGTGTCGAAGGTAAGGTCTTGATGGCTAATGAGGTTCACGCGACAATGTCAGTCAAGCACGCAACGTACCAGCATGAAGATCAACTTCTGGAACCTCAATGCTCCTTCGAACAGACTTGAGCGCTTCGTCGACGCGTTGTTCTTGTTCGGCCATCTCCGGTGTGAGGTCAACAATGCGATGAGTAGGAGTCGGTGGAGGTGATGGAAGACCCGCAGTCGCTTTTCCATTGCCCAATTGTTCATGCATGAAATGAGCGAAACTTTGTCTGGGTGTCGCATTGGGGTTCTTCGATGATTCGTCGCCAACATATGGCTTAGATGGTTGTGCGTCAAGGTCAAAGAAATCAGGTTCTTGATCTTCGGAAGGCTCATGTTTTAGTGCGTCTTCATCTTGGACGTGTGTTCCATCCTGAACATCTGGCTGAAGCTCCGGTGGGAGATCCGTGGGCGCCGTAACATCAGGAACGAGGCCAGCCTTGGACCCTACTTCGTCAGGACGAGTGGGCAGGAGAATTGGACTGGTAATGAGGTCGTCCGGAACATCTTCGTCCGTCTCGAAGACAAAGAAAGCTTCACCAGCCTCTCCGATCTTCATATTGAACGGAATCGGATGTCCATTGACGGATACGCTGACCTTGAAAGTCCACATTGGTTTCAGCGCACCGGACACGTCATAAACACGCACCTTTTTCTCTCCAGGGCGCAGAACCTGCCATTTCCCAAAGCGAACGTGGAAGGGTGAACAGACAAGCTCAGTATCACCGTTGTCGGTCGGACGCTGAATGACGATGACATCAATTGCCCCAGTGAGAGTCGAAGGATTAATTGGGGGCAATTCCTTGTAGTATTGGTACGGAGCGCTGATAGCATTGACAGCGCCCCGAATGTAGTTCATGGTGGTTGGAGAGAATGAGCCTCAAACTTAAAGTGGGTTTCGATTTCACCGCAGCACGTGCGTATGGGATATAGAGCACCATGTGATTGCAGGGCATAAACTACATGTTGGCTGGGTGTGATAGCTATACGACACCATCTATCGACCTCTCTAATCTATCGATAAGTTTGTGGCACGTTTTGCGGCCCGAATCTCCCTTTAGTGATTTGCGAGATCAGCTTCGTGGTGGTACAAAGGACCCATGACAGGCTGAAAATAAGCCATCAGTTCACTTGCCCAAAGGAACAGATTGCAGAAGACAAGTCCGTACTGGGGTGTTCCGTTCCCTGAGTGTCGCTTGATTAGCCCCGTTCATACTCTGAATAGACAGGCTTACCATTTAGTGCCACCGGGGAACATGGGAGCTGATGTGCACTGTTTCAGCAAGTCCGACATCCATCCTATTGTATTACTCACAAATGTAAGGATCGGGATGTTTCTTGTCGGCTAGATCGGCCTCTGCTTTTTCCAGAATGACAGCAAGGGCTCGAGGGTCATGTACATTGCTAAGAGAAATTTAGACAGAGTTGACTGGCATCACTTGTGCGACGCACCGGTTGCGTTCAAATTCTGCTCTAATCTGCAAGGCTTGAGCCCTCCACAAGTCCCTTCTAACTGTCCAGTCAAGCGCGTTGTTTAGGGTTCGCTTGTAAAGAGACTTGACGTATATCCGGTGCGCCGCCGAGAAGGACGTCGTCGACATTGTGAAGAGGAGGGAAGGTTGGAGGTACACACCAAGTCACCAAGTGAGCCAAACAGTCGAATTGATTTGATGGGATTACCTCAGCCATCAAAAATTGTTGTTTTCTTCGCAGTCCTGACAAGGGTTGTCACCAAGCCACCGGCGCTCTCATGGACCCTCACTCAAGACACTCACAGTTCAACCAGAGAGCGCCCAAGTCCGGCCCAAAAGCATTAAACATCAGGTTTATCGATCCCATGGCTCAGATAAAACCTCCAGTCAATAAGCGACCCACAGGTCCTCAAAAAACCGACCTACTCTCGTCTCTCGTTCGTCGGCCCATCGCCACCAACTCTAGGGTCAAGCAGGATGAAAAATACAGAAAGGACATGTATCTATCCTTCATCAACAACGCGTTCCAGCAGAAGGCGAATGTGAGTAGTCAGTCCATCGAGGATCAGCACACGACCACGTTTTTGACTGCCTGCTTAGGGTGTCTGCGAGCCTTTCAATGAACTGGTAGATCAGTTCAATCCAAAGACTACAACATCAGAGGGCGCTTCCCATCTACCACAATTGCGTCTGTGGCTCCTTGCTCTATCGCATGTCGTTTCACGCCTCGAGCGAACACACTCTGCCCTCGTGTATGCTATTGTCAACATGCCTTGGACAATGCTCGATTCAGCCACCGTCAAATCCTACACGATCTTCATCGGAATGCTCATCAGTGCACGCCCAGAGTACCTATCACTTGTCCTGGAAAAGATCGCCCAAGGTTTCACTCATCGTGCGTGTTTAACCTTTCAACCCAGATTCAGTATGCTGAAGGGTGTCATAGAATCTGGATTACAAGCACTGGATGCATGCATGCCCGAAGGATCTGCGAGCCCATTGACGCGTCGGGTAATCTACGAACGGCTACATTTTCTGCTTCGATATCTTCTGTCATTGATCCCGACCCTACCGTCTACTTTGCAGCCTCTCCTCGTGCGCAACTTCCCTCACAAACGCCAGAAGGAACTCGCACAAACCACTTACATCCGTAACCTGCTACAAATTTCGGCCTACTGCCCTGAACTTGCTGATAAGATCTTGGCCACGATAATTGAACGCGCTATACAAATTGATGTATGTCATTGTCTGGTTGTGTGGTTATCACTGTTTGCTTATATGCACCAATAGGTTGAAATTCAAGTAGAGATCGAAGAACTAGATGAAGAAGAAGCTGGACCGGAGGATGTGTTCGAGCTAGATCCGTTCGACACAGTCGTCGGCCAGGAAGGAGACGACTCTGAAGATGAAGATGAAGAGGATGATGATGAAAATCTGAGCGACATATCGTCAGTCGCAGACGATTTGAATGATGACAACCCGCCTCCCGAATTACCTCCAAACATAACTTACCTACAAGACATGGTGAAGAAGCTAGATGCCATACTGACCCTCACCTTTGATCACTTCCATTGCAATTATACTCTCATAACCACCACGGGGACCCTCCAACTTCCTCCCCCACTTCCTGAACTTCCTCCAATAGGTGGATCTCCGTCCACACTTTCTCCGTTGATCCTCTCGAACATTCCCAAAATGCTTGAGCAGCCTCGTCCAACACCTCAGGAAAATAAAATGTCGGCCGCAGAATCCCCTGAGCGGCGCAGAGCTCTTCTTCGGGATCAATTCCATATCCTCCTCTCTATCTTTGACCGCACGATCCTCCGCACTTTCAAGTCACGCTACACGCAATTTCTCATCTTTTGGTATACCTCACTTGACTCGGAGTTTGTGGACATCTTCCTCGGCACTCTAGTGGATCGTGCACTCTTTGCCATCAGTGCCGATGGGCCCAGTCGCAATAATGTTCCAATCGTCACTCGTGCTGCTGCCGCGTCTTATATGGGGAGCTTCGTCAGTCGGGCGATGTTTGTCGACCGTGACGGCGCGCGTCGTGTAGTAGGCTTACTCTGTAATTTCTTGAAGGCTCATCTTGATCCGGTGGAGGAGCTTGCGCGTGACGGAGGCGACATTGGGGCCATGTCGGAGCACACAGTGTTCTATGCTGTTGCACAAGCCGTCTTTCTAATATTTTGCTTCAGATGGCGTGACCTACTAGAGGATCATGAAGGAGATGATGAGTTCATGATGGGAAGGACATCTGAGGTCAAAAGCAAGTGGATTCCCGAGCTGAGCCCATTACAAAGGGTTGTTACCTCCATTCTGAACCCTCTGAGAGTATGTCTTTCTCATGCTGTAACGGACATTCAGACCGGTATTGACTATTTTCTCTAATCAGGTATGTTCTGCCAACGTTGTAGCGCAGTTTGCTCGTATCGCCCATGCTACAGACTTTTTATATTGCTATACCATCTTGGAGGCAAACAAACGTTCCGATTACGGTCCAAACAACACTACCACTGACACGCGGATATATGCACAAAGTGTAGTTTCTGCTCAGCAACAGCAGCCTCGATTGAGTTCCAC
Organism: Tephrocybe sp. NHM501043; assembly: GCA_018855915.1. Lineage (NCBI taxonomy): Eukaryota > Fungi > Basidiomycota > Agaricomycetes > Agaricales > Lyophyllaceae > Tephrocybe > Tephrocybe sp. NHM501043. The sequence goes on from JABCKO010015967.1 coordinate 7,308, forward strand.
AATCCATCCATCTCTCCTTGGTGGGACGACGAACCCGGAACTCAACACATTCTTTCCTTTCGACCCGTACCGCCTGCCCAAGTCGCATACATATATCCAAACTATATACCGAGAGTGGTCTACTGTCGCGCTGGACGAGGAGGATGACGAGGACGAGGATGACGAGGATGAACTCGAGGACGAAGAAACACAGCAGGAGGCTACCATTTCGAGTGGATTGTTGATTCCACGGCCAAAGCCTGCTGGGGCAGATGAGCTTGGTCTTGGAGAGTCTTTGGAAGCAATGAGCATCAGTCCGATGCGCCAGTCGATGGTGGCGTCGGTTCAAATGCAGGATGGTCGGATTGGAGTGGTTTAGGACTTTCATTTCTTTGTCGGGTCGCATCTTTGTCACTATGTTTTCCTCCTCATCATGCACATCTCTGGTATCATCGCATATATTCCTGTTCAAATGTTCTTCCTATCTCTCATCGCACGAGGCGCTACATATCACATGTAAATTACTTATTTGAATCGCTGGGTTGTGCAATTTGTGTCGCATGAGTGTACCACGTTGTCACTTGATCGCTATCTACATGGATCTCAATCAACGACATGCATGACCTCCCTCCTTTCTCCTTTGTCCGAAAGGCCTGATTCATGCCTCTCAAGTCCATATGGCTGGATGTTGACCCAGTACGATTTGAGCTAGACTGAACGATGATAGCTATTTAAAATTTTCCTTTCATTCTTCACAGGGACATGACGATGCAACTGCCATTCTCTTAGCTCTACACTGCCCGAACATCGAGCTTCTCGGTGTTTCCACAGTAAGCAAGCTCTTTACGCACCGAAGTACGGGTTTTCTGCTGATCGTAAATTCCATAGGTCCACGGGAACGCACCCAGTGACTGCACTGCAATCAATGCTGCTCGTTGTCTCGTCGCGTTCGGCTCTAAACCTAACATCAAAGTATATCGTGGCGCGGATAAGCCTCTCATAGTTCCCGCCAAACATGATCCAGAAATCCATGGCCTTGACGGCCTCGGTGGTGTTGAAGGTCTCCCAGACCCCGCAGATCCAGCTTTACGCTCGTGGTTCGCCTCGGATGGTGACGGAGAGCCAGTCAATGCACTGCAGGGCATGGCCAGGGCTGTTAAGAGGGTGTGGAACAAAGGTGCGGGCAAGCAAGTCACGATAGTCTCGTGTGGACCCATGACGAATATTGCGCTTTTCATCGCGGCACACCCGGAGCTCTTGCCCGCTGTTGAGGAATTTGTTTTCATGGGAGGAGGCGTAGGGATGGGCAATCGCTCTGCTGTGGCAGAATTCAATATTATGTGCGATCGTACGTGCTAAATCCTCGTGTTAAGACAGGTTGAATGACTGGCTGACCCAATCCTAGCCCACGCCGTACAAATCGTCCTCGACGCGCCTGTGAGGGCAGTCATGATTCCAATCAACGTTTCTCATACGGCCATCGTAACGAAAGCTATTCACAAAGATTTGTTGGCACCTGGAACGGTTGAGGCGGAGACACTTCCTCCCGCTTCAACGAACCTTCGCCATACCCTGTCAACGCTCATCGGTTTTTTTGCTGACGCCTATAAATCTATTTTCGGCTTCAATGATGGGCCTCCTCTCCATGATGCCCTGACCGTCGCATATGTCTCTCGGCCAGAGATATTCACAACGTGGCGGAAACGTGTTGACGTTGAGCTTACAGGAACAAATACCCTAGGGGAAACCGTAGTAGACATTTGGAATTATCGTAAATGCGACGATACCTGGGGCGCCGGTGGCAAAAATTGCCTGGTGGCGCAAGCTGTCGACGTGAGCTCCCATCATATGACATTACGCTTAATCATTGACCAACAATAATTGTGCAGGTGACTGCATTTTTTGATCTCTTCCTGGCGTGCGTCGCCAGCTCCGATCAGGCCTCTCCTCTGAACGTCCAACCACGAGGCTGTTTAGGCCACCGCTTTGTAGATACCTAGAAGCATCGTTCGCCGCATTGAGTATGTGCTGCCTTTGCCTTTTCCAATGGCGTTGGAAATGGAATCAAAACAGAATAGCCCTCAATACCCATCAATCATTGAACTTCCTACCAACTCGCTGTGCAATGCCTGAAGTTGGGTATATGGAATTCATTGTTTATCCGTCCATCATACATTGTTTATTATGTATTTAAGCATCTAGTCCCTTGGAAAATGCGTTGATAGGCTTGGGAGTGCCATTGTAGACCGCTACCTTGCCCGAAATAGCCGGGCTAACCTTTATGGTGTTGGGAGTGTGAGGCTTGGGATTTGGTTTCCATTGTGACAACCAAGTCCTAAAGTATCTCAAGGCGGCGGCTTGCACAGCGTTGATGGACGGGTCCACTTTACCCGACGCGGTCTTGAGATCGGAGCAATGGAAGCCCTCTCCGATGTAGATTGGCTGCTGATCGGTGCTTTGAACAGTGTGACGCGTAGCCGAAACCGTGGCATCCTTCCAAGGATCACCTATAATTCGTCAGGTCAGATGGAGGATCAAGCCAGAATATAGATAGGACGGTCACTAACGTTGGCCGTTTGCAAAGAAGAGTCGATTCAATCTAACATTCCAGCCTTTGTAGTTTTTATTTGTCTTTTTGATAGCAGTTTTGGGTGGCTGGGGGAAAGCTTCGGGGAACATAAACTGGCATTGCCGCTGAAATACAGTCAGCGTCAGTCTTAACGATAGAGATGATGATGCGTACCAGGTCATATGCAGGTTGAACCAGGCGTGTGACCAAGGTGGGATGATGTGGAGGTGCACCTTCCTGCAAAAATGACTTCAATTTCGAGCATGCATTGGACACGAGGATGGATACACACCTGAAGGTAACCAACTTCGTTGCAGCTGCATGAGGGAAAGGTTAAATAAAATCTTACATTAAGCCCATGAGAGAAGAACAATTACACTATCCAGAACCAGGAGCGATTAGCATTATCGATACTGGTATCGGTCCAGTACTCTTGAGTGGGATCATAGGTACCCAAACAATCCCTGATCAAAAGACGCGTGAGTGGCTTGTTTTCGCGCCACGGAAATGAACGCACTCTACATTTGCTCCAGCACAGACTGACAGGTAGTTTTAGATAGGCTTGGCATAAGATGTGAATGCGACTTACGCCGATTCAAGTATGTGTTTTTGAAGTAAGAACTCCAGGCAGCCAATGCATGGTCTAATCCCCAACCACCCGCAGGGGCGTTAACACCATCTTTGACTTCCAGTGCGTCGCAGAATTTGTAGAATTGTCCATTGGGCCCGGTTGTGGGCTGGAGAGATTGCCAGTCCCATAGATTGTTGCGAACTAGGGCGGATTTGAGGTCAATGTCAATAGTGTATGGCCATGCTTTTGACTTACGAGCACCAGCAACATCGTCGAGGTGTGTCACATTGCTGAGACCGAATGCTTCCTTGATTGCTACAATTGCAGTGGTGTTCTTGCCAGTGAAAGTTTTGTCGACGTGAGCAATGACCGCCTGAACGTCAGCAGAGCAGTTGGCGGGCATGTGCAAACGGATAGGCTCAAAGTATTCCCAGAAGTTACTGATTGACGTTATGAGTTACTTGTGATGGTTCATCCCGGAAATGCGACTCACAGGATAGCTTCCACGACACCGGACGATCCATAACCAGCCCAGAAGATTCCAGGTTTACTGGCAAGCCACCCTACGTCAGGACGGACGAAACGGCAGATGTTAGATGACCTACTTGACCATAGTCCAACTTGTCAAAGCACCGGAGTAGCTTCCGCCAATGAGAATCCAAGGAGCTTTGTCCGGAGTAACCTGGTCACCTCCTGGCATAGGCAAGACCACATTTTGGGTAAAGTAGACGAGGTCATCAATCGCCTGTTGGATGGTGTGCACTTTTAAACTCTTCACAGTGAGATCAGGATAAGGGTTGCTGAAGCCATAAAATCGGTGCTCAAGCACGATAGTGCTGGCGTTTTGCTGCTGAGCGATGAGGCCATTGATAGTCGTGTTTGTCAGATAACCTGAATATCCTTTCCAAAAAGTCAGTCGAAGGAGGGCTCAAAGGTTAAATTATCATTACCATCCGCGTTGCCTTCTCCTGGCGTCATGAGGATGATAGGTCCACCTATAAGGAGATGATGTTAACCATTGACCATGACAATAAATGACCAAGCGGACCGGGCTCGTAGAACTCGTACGTGTGCCAGTAACGCTGCTTGAAGGTACCCAAAGACGGATTGTTGTGGTCAATCAACTGGTCAAAGTAGTAGACGGTGTTGTACGGCGGAAGCTCTGTCCCATTTCGACTGACGACAGGTGCATCAGGGTTTTCCAGAGGTGCGCGAGGGATACCTGGCGAACGGAACATGTTGGCGTGCATACGACCATCGGGAAGTCGAGCAGCCGCCAACAGTGACGACAACGCTAGAGAAGACGTTAAGACAGCGAGCTTTGTCAGCCAAATAGCCATGGCCCCCACAAAAGTTTGAGGCAGGAGTCAGGAGGCTCGGGATATAGGCACAAGGACAACGCTCCGACTTACACATTATATATAAGTAGAGCCAAGAGAGCACAAGGGATCTCAATACGTGACCCATATGGATGTACATCATGGAACCGACCCCAGTGCCCAGATGAAGGAAGTAATGACATGTGGTCTTGAAGTGCGAAATCAAAAGAAGCACATTGATGCACCTTAAATCCGACGCGTACATATGGTCCCGCCACTGAAACGTCCACTGGCACTGTGACGCTGACTTGATCCTGTGGATTAAATCATGCATGTAGTGCTCCTGAATATAGAGCCAGGAGTTATCGTTTTGGGCTCGTCTACAGAACTTTGTCCATTCGCAATTAGCAAGGAAACCGAACACGAACAGGTCCGCTGGCTTTTGTTCACCGACGTCGTTCGGGTCATCGAGACGTTAATATGCCGTGACATCTATGTAATAACATATGTATGAATGGTCGGCTATGGTCGGCGGCAAGTCAAGAGGGTCAGGGCGCCAGCTGCGATAGGGCCTCAAGAGTCAATTCGAATGGGAGCTTTGGATGCTGAGTAATGGTTCGGTGACGTCGGAAGTGAACAGCTGTTGTACCAGAGCGTATATGAAGCCTAATGCTATAGGAGCCCGAGATGGGTCAACATTATTCAATGTGCGATTAATGCAATACCAACAAGTTCAGACTACAGTGAAGACCACTTGACAACAAGTCGTCAAAGGCAGAACGTGTCAGACGCGGTCACGTGACGACGAATATTTAAAAAAAAAAGGGGGGGGGGGGGGAAGTATTACATACCGTACATCCCCTTTTAATCGACTTAAATACATATGAACTTCTTGCAAGTTGAACCACGTCCAAATAGCTAGCCAAACAACCTTGTTTCATCCATTCTAGGCTCCAGTAACGTTCATATACGCCTTGTGCTGTCCTAGGTTCAGATTCACGAAACCATTACGCCCCATTACTCACGCACGCACCACGCTCCTCGAGACGCCACGAAATCAAAATATGATCCCCTTACTCCCCGCTCTAGCCCTTGCTTTTCTCTCGTTTTTATGTTCAACTTTCGTTATTCTTCGCATTGTCATCCCCATTTTGCCACCATCTCCCTTAAGCAGACGCGTTTCTCCGGTACGTGCATAAGGCAACGTGCCATTCATTCACAATGAGTCAATCTCGTGAATTTTTTAGGCCGAGTTTGGATTACCCAACTTCCGATCTCTTTCACCTGCGGACCAAAGCCACATCTGGCTCGCTACTCTTGACATTGTGGCGTTGGCCATCTTCGTATGGCAGGCAGTCTACGAGGCCATTGGCGTTTCTTCTGACTTTGCCAGTGCATCCGATCCTGCCTCCAGTGTGAGGATGTGGTTTGTCATGACAGTCCGACAGACCTGCCTTCTCATTGCAACATCAATTACCCTGCTTCACGTCCGCATGGGCCGCCCAGTTTCATTTGGAGCCAAGCACTGGATGCTGTGGGCACCTACAGTACTCCTCACTGTCACGTCAACTGCCATTGCAGGAGTAATGGCTGGCGCAGGTCTTGATACCCTGTTTATCGGGCTTATTTCCTACTCTTCGATGGTCGCTATTTTGAGCAGCGTGGCGTTCACTTGCCTCGTCATAACTCTTGTAATCATCAAACGGAATCTTTCCTCGCTAAACGACAGATATGAACCCTGGCCGCCTGTCAGAATGGAAGAAAAGCCCAGGAAATCCTTCGCCACAGAGGATGTTGACGCCATCCGTGACGGTGCTTCTTGGATCACCTCTAATACAAGTTCTCATCGTGGTTCCATCTCACAATGGTCGTTTTCAACCCACCACACCGCCGCAGTGTCTTCGTATTATGACCATTCTGGGCACGCACCCAAATGTTCCTATACATCAGTCCCTCCGAAGTCTTCGTTTTGGTTCAATGTCTCTACTATCAACGTCAACGATATCCCACCTGTTCCTCCCCTTCCCGGCACTTCCAACTCTATTCCTAAAACCATCAACTCCCTTAACGACCCTGATCCCTTCCGTCGAGACACGTCTTCCCCTCACCCGCGTGCCCGACTGGAATCCCAAACATCCTGGTTGACCTCGACAGATGGGTCCCATTCAACAATGTCTGCCTGGAGCTACCCTACATCTGTACAAGATGGAAATATTCACAACGCCAACTCGCCAGATCTCCACACAGCCTTGACCCCCGTCTCTCGCCCAGTGGCTCCCAAGCTTGCGAACGCTAAAGTATTGGGTGGTTATGGTTTCGCTCCCGGATCTCTCCAAGCTGAAAAAGGCCTCGCTGCCTCGCCTGCACCACCTGGCACCACCATCGGAATTTCCATGATTCGACTCCTCGGTTGGTTACTTTACATCTGGGTTCCCCATGTAAGTCTTCTCATCCTCGTGTCTGGACATCTTGATGCTCACTTGATTGAATAGGTTCTGTCGATTCCTTATTTATCTACTGTTCTACAGAAAAACTTAACATCTTCAGCACTTTTAATCCTTTTCGTTCTGTCTGTTACGATGTCTTCTCCCCTACTGGCCCTCACTATTCTCTTCCGGTCACCTATTCCAATTCCATCTGGGCTCTTTGATACCCGCGCCGAACATTCTCAAAATGACATGCGTGCTCCTTCCCCGACCGGCACAAACGCACCGCTCAAGTGGTCCCATGACTATAAACGCAGCACTAGCACTAGCCCAACAGTTGTCGAGGGTTGCCGCAGTGGCGATATCTGGCTCACTAATGGCAATGCTGTTGACGGCAAGAGCAAGATTGGCCGTCTTGTAGGCATGTTGTCGCCTATGCCCAAGCTCTCTGCCATGCCTCCCAAAGAGCTTGAAGACGGCGAATATACGCCACCTCTGCCCATCCAGGACGAAGACTCGTCGCTTCCCGTCAATATGCACAACCGCTCCCACTCGGAGTCCAGTACTCAGTTTAGCCGGATTCGTATGGATTCACAGGCAAGCTCGCACCTTTCAGGAACACGCGAAAGCCTCCTCTACGCCAGTAAGATCATGATCGCAGAAAGACACTACTCGGCCCTGGCCAAAACTGTTGTCCTCAGCCCTTCCACGGAGAAGAATCAGGTTCTCACCACCGACGAAGTTCTTGGGTCCGCCTCAGGTGCAACAACTGCTAATGGTATTCGCCAATCGACCCATCTTCGTACACGATCCGTGTCTTCTATCAGTGTACCTGTGACCCCGACACGCACTGTATACACCCCCAGCCCACCACCGACCTGCCCACTTCCACCCACTCCTCCTATAGTGAAGGCTGCGCGGCTCGCAACTATGGCACACAAGAGATCGTTCTCATCCGGCTCTTCCTTCGGCAAGCTCGATAATCTCAATGAAATCGATGCTTTGACTGCCGGTGTTCTTCCCATCCTTGTTCCAGGCATCAATACCACGTGTGGCATGAAGGTTAAGAACAACGAATGGTCTCCTGGCGCTTTCAGCAAGACCGATGCCAGGGAATTTGTAAAGAAGCTGAATGAATTCGAAGACGACTTCTCCTCGCCTCAGGTTCATTCTACACCTGCAAGGTACTGTGCTTATGAGCCAAGGCCCAAGAAGACTTCTACGCACAAGAGAAACCACTTAAGCTTACCCAGGTGTGTTCTTTTCGGTTGGCATCTCTATCCATCACATCGACTAACATTATATTAGCCTCGGTCTTGGCAAGGATGACATCCACTCTTTGTCCAACTGGAGTGCAGAAGTCCGAGGTACCGTTGAAAAAAGGACTGGTCAGCACTATATGGCCGTTCCCGCCAGAAACATGGAGATAGATCGTAGAAATACCGTGTTTGGCGCTGAAACTGTGCCGAACATCATATCTCACCTTCACACCGTTCATGAAGATGCAGCACCTTCCGCTACAAGAGAAGTTGGGCTACACCGTACTGTGTCAACTCGATCCCTTGGATTCCGTGTCGATGTCCCTCATGGCCTCAACACACTTCGGGATTCTCTGTCTGATATGGCACCTCCCTTCTCTGCTGCATCCACCGTTGCTCTCTTCGAAGAATTCGTAGCTGGTTTAGACCTCGAACCCCAGGCTCAAAGTACTCCACACCAATCAGTTTTCGGGAAGCCCAAGTCAAAACATGTCACTCCCCCTTTGCTTCTCACAAAATCAAAATGCCGCTCAAGTACTGTTTATGTCAAATCTGTAGACGTCTCGCCTACGAACCTGAATCCCATTGCTAAATCTACTACGACCCCTCCCTCATCCGCGATCTCCGCCTTCACTCAATGGTCAACCCGGATGGTTCGACCTCTCATACCCAAGACCAGCAACCTCCAAAGCAAGATATCTAACGCGGATTCGTCACTGCCAAGCACAAAGTCAGGTTCCCTCAGAGGAAACTTGCGGCCTCTTAAACTCCTGCAGGAGCGTAACAGTGGCAACAATCCCGCCAGCCCGGTGTTGAACGCCACGCGTCCTTTGACTCTCGCAAAGAGACAGAAAGCCAGTGGGGCGGCGCCTGCCCAGGACGATAATGCGTATCCGGACATTTCTAACTCTGGAAGCAGGAATCTGAAGCCGCTGAAACTCGCCCGGTCTAGTACCAGCAAAATCCGGGGCGTCTGACTGCAAGGAAGAACTTCTCCCCAATGTTGTTCGTTCGCCCTCTGACGCGTCCGAACACACGGTTTCGCATGCGGCTTCGATCGGGGTTAATTGGAATTTGGACGATACCCCACGGACGTATTTCGGTATCCATTCTTTCCTTTTGAGGATGTTCGACAGTTTTCATCTGCTTTCCCCCAATTGCTAACTCCTAAGTCTGCATCATATCGCTTTGCCTGGATCTTCTGCATACGTCCCGCTATCGCTCATTATTTCGCATAGAACTCTCCTCTTGCTAACTTAAGTTACCCGATTGCATCGTTATTCGTTACGTATAGCTTCCTTGTGCAAATTGACCGCCGCTCAAGTTGTTAATTTCAAAGTTGCTTATGTATCTTCACCTACTTATGCTTCAAATTTATGTCCCATTCCTCTCGTCTCCCTCTATGTACCTACGTATCTTCACATCGATATACCCTCAGCCTTTACCTGACAATGTTTTGTAGCTCATACTGGATGAATCTGTTGTTTCTTGAATGTGGCGGAATGAGTGGCTGTGTAACATTTCAGCATGAATACACCATCATCAAAGGACGAGATAGAGGACAATGCGCCGCCTGAGAGGCCACCGTCTCCGCCGCTGTATACGACATTCTCCGCCAGAGGAGTTCATGTACGAAGCAACCTACACTCCACTGGCCTCTCAACTCATGTCGCCTAGCCACCAACCTTTTCTGCCTTCAAGCCCCGCGACTATCGACTTCCAACTCCCCAGGCCGTCACTCACGTCGCCTGGAACTGCGATGGGAAAAAGTTGGCTGCGGTAGGGATAGACAAGAATCCAAGGGTCTGGCACCCTGAAAAGAGTGTGAGCAGACGTGTCGTCTGATGCAAATATCGTTTGGCTGAGTGGTCGCAGATGGAGTACAGATCATCTTCACTGTATTCAGGAGGGCATTCAGACGACGTTGACTATGTCTCGTGGAACCCGACACATCCAGATCTGTTCTGTTCATCAAGCCAAAGGGAGCGGAGGATTGTCTTCTGGGATACGCGACGTACGTTATCTGAGTTACAACATTATTATAACCCTCATGTCGTCCCATAGAAAGCCGTTACATCCAGCAATGCTCAACGAAGGCGGTGCCCGTTCAAACGAACTATTCTCCTGATGGCCGTTCCCTCCTCTATGCCTCTCCACATCATCATCTGTTCTTCCTGGAGTTTGGAAAAGAGGGTGAAGAGACAAAGGGGTCATGGCGACATTCTGAGAAAGATGCGGTACGTTCTCAATTCTTATTGGTGCTCTACTTGCTGATACAAGGACTCTATATAGCTGACAGGATCAACGGCCATGTTCAATCATGTTGGGGACGGCGTGATCTTAACCCACCATTCAGAACATACTCTGCGTATTCTCGACTTTCCGAGCCTCAAATTGCGGGAAAGCCCTGCAGCTCATGTCGGCGGCTGCGTAGCAGTGGCTTTGGATCCACGCGGAAGGTGAGGAACACTGTAAAACACGCCGCCCTGTCTGACGGGAAATTGTCTAGGTATCTTGCTTCAGGAGGGTTTGACTCGATCGTCAATATGTTTGATCTGAACGAGTGGATATGCGCGCGAACTATCACTGTTTCAGAGTATGCTTTCTACCTTGGCTGGACTTAGTTTATCTTTCTGACAATCCAATAGACATGCAATCAATGCTTTGAGCTTCTCTCACGACGGTGAGTATCTAGCAATCGCGAACGCCGGTAATTACGTCGACATTGTATGTTCCTTCCTCTCCTCTACCGTGCTCCTCTTTAAACATCTTTTTCAAGTGCGCGACCGAAACGGGTGTACCTCTACACCGAGTTCCTGCACTTGCTGCGTCGCCGACTGTCTCCTGGCATCCATCCAAATATGTCATTGCTTACTGTGGGCAGACCAAGATCCGCGAAGGAGGACCCCCACCTGTTGGTGTAATCAGTATGTTTGGGTTGCTCGAATAAGCCTTTATATGTGTGTATTCTGAACCCTTTGCTACACATATGCACGACGGTTCTGTTGTCGAGTTGTCAATGTACATCAATGACTGATGAAGTGAACAGCTAGTTTTCACAAGCTACTCCCATCGACTATACATCACTGCTAACTTCACTGGTTGTCACGCCACGGTCATGATTTGTTGCGCGTCACTTGTCGGCTTGGAGTTGGGAGTCTTCAACAGATGTGATGCGCTGTTTTCTTTTTCTTTGATTAGTAGGAGGTTAAAAGGGGGTTTGTTGTTTAAGGCTATTATGGAACGTTCGGAGTCACAGCAGTTACAGACCTTCAAAGCCAAAGAATCTGACAACAAGAATTTACCATAACAACAATGGAGGGATCGTCGGAGGGATACCCGTTGTATCCTCAACTAACACCCATACATAGTACGGTTTGTCATGCATTAATGATTAGTGGATGCCACTCAGTCTGATCAAGCTCTCTTGAGATGAAAGTTTGTAAACTCATGTGCACCCTCTTAAGACCTTCGCTGTCGATTGTTCTGCGGGTGTTCATGCATATGACAATATATCGCCTAATCTAGTCTACAAGTGATATTGTTCAAACACAAAACACAGGCGTTATGTGCTCGAGGCTACGCATTTGCGACAACTTCAGGCTGTTGGGCATATGGATCCACTTGCCCTTTTTCGACTTTATGAGTCACAGATTCAAAGTGATGTTTACTGAGTAGTTGTTTTGCGGCAGAGATCCGAATGTCACATTTAGTTTTGAAGTTACATGTTGCGAACGATTGATATAACGATAAAGTTTGAGACGAGCCAATTGCGCCAAATTCAAACATCTCTGCCTGTATGTCCAGAGAGTGACATATTTTAGTCACTGAATGTGCTAGCGACGCCTCCGTGCGAGAAGGTTAAATGTCAAGCTTATCTTCAATGGGTCTTCCTATCATAGTCCCGCCTCCTGTCATCTAACACCCGCGTAGAAGGCCTTGCGCTTTTTATGGGATAATTCTGTTGAGAAACCCTGTTATTGACGCTAAACGGTGAACCCCTTTCATAATATAACCCCATCATTATTACAACTTTGAAGGGGTTCCTTCTTGTCCGTCACCAGCCGTGGCACCGGCCGGAATTGATCGTGTTTGATCTTGGGGGTGAAGACCTTGACCAGTGCTAGTGACCCTTAATGCCCAGTGAAAACCCGGTCGAGCAGGAATAAGGGAGAGTGAGCGAGATTGGTAATGACCGAGCCAAAATAAACGATAACTTTGATTTTTGAACAATTTGACACTCTTTCACCACAATCAGACCACAACTACATCATAATGCAACATATGCAACAACCTTTCGACTCCTCGCGCGTTTTGAACAAAGTGATTACCTCATGTCAAATAATCGTGCTTTTAAGTTATTATGGGGTCCAATGCCACGGCTGTGTCTCTAAGTCTTTGGCTACAAGTTCTCGAAGCTTTGCTGATGGATCTACATTATCGCAGCATGGGGCGCCTAAGGTCTAGCGCTCCAAAACTCTATGTATGCGAATGCTCTAAGTTCTGCAAGGGAAAACAATGCGATGTTCCAAGATCGACATATTATGACGACGCGCACGTCAGGCGGCAGGAACAAGCAGCGGCTCAGCAAAAGCAAGACTATTATGTTCAGTCTGGGTCTAGAAAGCGACGTCATTATGAAGATGATGCACTGACAGCTCGCAGACACTCTCAAAGTGTACCAGAAGACGACTCCAATGACCCCGCTGCTCAAGAGATAATAACTTCGATGGTATGTAATCTTTTTTAAAAAATATAACACACACATCGGCTGACTACGAAATAGTTGCCTCAGGTTTACAATCGACTGCAGGACCCTCAAATTCAGCTTGAAAGAGGCAGTCTCGACGATCTAGCTCTCCAAAATCAACGCAGTTCAGAAGACTTTGGAAATGATGATGACGACGACAAAGATCCCACGGCCGCATACAGCCAAGTTGAAGATGTTCGGATTGCGCAACAGTTCATCGAAGCCCTCAAAAATGCT
>JABCKO010015968.1:6794-20358 GCA_018855915.1 Tephrocybe sp. NHM501043
GCACTGTCGAATGAACTCAGCCTTGCGTATACATCAGATCTTGCCTCGACTCCATTTTTATACGCAGCCCGAGACTTCATATATGCTGAAATAGGTCCACGGACCTTTGGTTAAAATGTCGCGATGGGCAGTAGTACAATAAGCAACGTTTGCTTGTCGTCGGCCAGTGTGGGTTGCAATATACTCGACCTAGTATGATTGTATACAGTTTATATTGGTACAATTGCATTAATGGACAGTTGGCAGATCCTACTGGAACATGCTCAGAAGGTTTCGAAGGGAGATGGTTTGACAGCCTACGTCATTAGTACCAGGCTAGCAGTTTCTTCTATCCGGCGGCATGGCACTAGCTAGCAATCGTCAACAGAACTATAATTGTATTCACTCCAGAGATGGTCCTAAGGCGTTTATAAATATGCTCGAATGTGCAGCTCACACACTTGAACTCGATATGTTCGGAAGGTCCTTGATCCCGTTCTAAAAACAACGGCTTAAGAAATTATGAAATCCATCCCGAAACCAATAAGTTAATTAGTACCAGCGACCAGTGTGAATGTCTGAGACCTGAAACCAATTGCTTAAGGGTCGTCCGAAATTCATTCTCAATACAATTGTTAAGGGTTAGTTGGCATCAGGATTACCTTGATCATCTTCATTTCAGGTCAATTTCAGGTGTCACTTCATTCCATCCCGAATCCATGAAGTTGACTTTTAAAAAGCTTCCGGTACCATCATAGTTGCTTGAGCGACGAAAGCTTAGATGTGGCGCCTAGGTGGCGCCCGTCGTAGATTCTCTCCTTTTGCATGTATAAGTCTTGCCAAGTTTGTTAAACAGCTGTCTGGGACTGAGTGATTCTGTTGCCAGGTATGTTTTCACGATAGGTTGCGGGACGGGGCGGAATCGTGTCGGACCGGGAGTCGATCTGAAAGAGGTTTAGAGGTATCGGAAAGGCACGCAAAGCTTTGGTCTAACCTCCGACACTATCTGTTTTCGGCTTGGCATAACAGGTAATTCTCCCATTGGCTATTTATACCAACGTTGTAATTGGACTGTGCGATTATGCATATTCCTGTGCATACCATTTTCTTCTCGCGCGAATGTCATTCTAATTTCAACCAGCGGGTACTCGGTAATAGGCCATGGTGTTTGTGAGCTTGTGGCGTAGACTTCAAGTGAGTTGATGTCACAGTATAGGGGTACAAAAACAGCCAATGTAAGACAAAATGGCGCATGACCTCATTACGAACAAGGTACTACGCAGCGCCGCCGGCAAGACATCCCCTGCGGTGGCCCCGAACACATTGATGAAGATAAGCTCAAATTACTCCTGGCCTTAGGCCTATTCTGTTCTAATGCGCGAGGATGACACAGTACCTGAGGTCTCTTGGTTGTGCCGAAGGCCACCGATCTGGTCTCATGATCAGGAGCTCGGTGCTAAATACTTGTAAAGGTACGCGATAGATATTAATATAAGTTGACTCGACGTGCATCTGTCAAGCCTAGTACACTTTTCACCTCCCTAGGTCCCGTGGTATGAGAAAGATGTATATATAAATCAATCTTCTCAATAAAAGAATACAGAAAAGTCATGAGATCGTGAAATTCGTCAAGGTATCGTTGGTATCGTAATGGCGTGCAAGTGGCGTAATCAAATAAGGATAAGTAAGTGGATATAAAGTGGATTTAGTCAAGCCGTAGCCTTATGCTTGACCTCCTTCCAGAACTCGTCCCATCCTAGTGCTAGGTGTTCTCTTCTCCCAACCTCGATATCCGACTCTGCGTCGCTACGTTCACCTTGTACTTCACGTAGCCCCGGAATCCCATCGACCCTCGTAGTTATTGCAAAGTCGCTTGGACGTAGACTTGACACTAGGGCGTGAGGTGCACTGGGTGGCCCAAACGCGTCCCTCTGGGCGACGGATATACGATCCAGGGCTTTGATGAGAGAAGGTGTCGCAGGGACAGCTGCAATTGGTGCAGAGCTATGGCTGCCGTCCAACGACCCCCCACTAATGCCATTCATCTTTGTCAAAGAGGAATGGCGATTCAGAAATCCTGGTCTCCAACCGACGTCTTTTTGAGTGACACTAGAATCAGATCTACGACCCCCAATATCTTCCTCATAGTCTGAGGACACTGCTGTACTGCGGCCGCCTTGAGGCTTTGGCCGAGCTTTCTGAACCATTTCGTGCTCAAGTGATATCCGGGCTGACTGGTCCACAAGTGTCGGAGATGACGAGTTCGTGGACGCCATTTTCTTCAACCAAGGTCGGATATTTATGTGCTGGGGTGCATCAGAGTCGTCGTCAGACGAGTCAGAGCTGAGATCCTGGCCAAACTTAATAGGCCACTTTCTCGTAAGAGGATTCTTCTGGAAGCCACGAGCTTTATGTGGCTTGTGCTCCACATTTTGAGACCGGGCTTTCCGAAGGAGGATCGGCGATGCGGGCAGGTCGTCATAAGGAAGATCCTGAGAGTGAAGGTATGGCTTTGCGAAGTCTTTGTCGTACTCGTCATCCGAAAAAACGTCAGTTGGATCTTTGGCTATGCTGTTTCGCGAATGCCCTGTCGAAGGTGGTAAAGGGAAAAGGCTATCCCTTTTCTCCCTCGAGCCTAAAGTACCAAGGAGCCTACCCCAGAGCGACTTGATAGGGAACGGACGGAAGCTACCAGCGCGGTCAGAACTGTTCGGCAGGTTGGCTGAATAATTGGCAAGGAAATGATCCCATTTCTATATCACTATCAGAGAGGCATTGTGAGGCAAGAAAATCTGGGCATACCTCATCGGGGCATTCTCCCAACCATTTGTTAAATCCGTAATCAGATGCTATGCCGATGCCCAAAAGCATGAAGTATGTAGCGCTGAGACCTTTCTCCTTGGAAGTCCCCCAACTGTCACCGTCGCGAAGCCACAAACGCTCCCAGATGTCGGCCCATGCAGGTATATGTGCAAGAAGTGAAATGGAGAGGACAATGCTGAAGGCGCCACTGGACGCCGTAAGAACGCGGAGGATGGGCCTCAAAAACCGAGAGAGGGCAGGCAGCGAAAAGATCAGAGGGACGAGAAGTGATAATATGGCCAACAGTGCAGTCAAGATCTGTCGGGGCAGGAGCGATGGGTGTATAACAACAGATATTACCAATGCAAGCAGAGATCTAGCGAGATGAGCGAATGGTCAATGTTCAATGTTCCGAGTCGTGTCCAATAGATAAGATAAGCGAAATATACGTACCCACCCATTAAAGCTGCAAATACACGAGCACAATAACCGTACCGTCCACCAAGGATAGTTGTCAATAAGCAAGACAAGATCCATACAGCTAGAAATGATTTGGGCGACAATTTCGCAGAAGAAGATACTGCCGGAACGAGAAGAGAAAGGAAAGTAGATAATTGAACTGTTGAGGCTCCATTAAGATCTCACCACCAAGCCTTTAAGTAAGGAACAAACCTCCAAAGACATAGCCACTGGCCAAACCACCAACGCCCCCTTGCAAGGGAAATTTGGTCTTTGAAATCTTCTTGGGGCCATCGAAAGCGCCAGGAAGTGGGACCGGAGCGTAGGATGAAGGGAATGAACGTGAACGGTCGAGAGTAAGGAAAGTGCCAGCAAACGTAAGTGGTAAGGAGATAATGAAGAGGGGTATAGTGTAAGCAAGCAGTTGAGGCGTCGTCGGAACCAGTGCCGTCAGCGTTGAGCTGGGTTCAGACATTGGCGGCGATGGCGACGAAAGAAGGCCTAATATCGCCTCATGCCACAAGATAGCCCTCCATGACCATCACGTGGAGTCAAAAGATCCTCTGCGAATCCGATTTGTACCTCATGTAGAACATCTCGGCAATAAGGACGTCAAAAGTACATATACCGTTAAGTACACAAGAAGAAGGAATCTACATTGATTCATCATAAGTTACGCGAAATCCTCAACAGGATCGTCCAACCATTTCTGGAGCTCCAGTTCCACACATAGAAATCGGAGTCTCTCAGAAACATGTGAAATTCACGCCTTGGGGCAGAAGATCAACATATCTGTTGACTTCTGCTGCTGGTATTGGGAAGATGATGTGTCATTCTTCGGATTGCTGAACAGAATGTCAGAACTTCGAGCTGAGGGAAATCCGGTTGCTTCGGTATTAGAGATCTAGAACAGAGAATCCACTCCTTGCTAATGTCAAGCTATTGAAGCGTATCAATCTCTGCGACGCAAGACTCACTATTCCGTGCTATTCGAAGAGATTCACAATATGATCGGCGCACCGAGTCTGTGGCACTCGTATGCAACCGCCGTACAAAAACATCCGTGAATAAAACGCAGCATAAGCATCGAGCGAATTTTTTACAGACCATACATACCGAAATCCAACGGTGTAAACCTGGCTAAGATGATCTCCCGACAAACCAGCGTATCCCATGAGTTGCATTGCTTTCTCATGTGGTGGATGTATAGACTTTTCAACCCCCACATATTCTTGAATATGCATAAATTGCCACGGCCCTGGTGTCTTTTCTGCCAGTAGATTTCCTTCGCTGGCTTCGTCCGCAAGGCTGCGCTTTGCCATGGAAAATGCATTTTTCATGCCGTTACGATTTACGATGGAACGTGGAAACTATAATCATGGTTATACAAGATAGGCCGAACACAGAACAAGTCCAGCCATATAACCGGTCGAGAGGCATATTCAGAACTCAGCCACTGCTAGGAACCAATATCTTGAGTAGCCCAGTGCCATGTTACGGTAGGGTTAAATTTCTTGGAATAGACAGGGAGTGCTACCAGAGTGGTATAGAGAAGACATGCGTGGTTGACCTGTAAGCTTGACTTTGAGGGAGAAATCAAAGAACGGCTTTACAACAAATATCATGATAGTAACATATTAACGAGTTACAACAAGGATGGCTTGAATTCGCTTCGTCACGTGGAGTCAATTCTTCGTTGAAACTTCCTTCACACTACGTCCACGCTATGGACACATTCCAGCCAAATCGGGCGCTTTTGAACCCCAAGTTTGAGGGCTACAAGCTAGATCCTGTTTCACAAGAGGAAATTGTAGTGAGGTTCCCTCTTCAGTTCAAGCCTACCCAGGCAACGGTCTCGGGGAAGTCTCCTCTCTCTTTCCAGGAAGTCCAGAGCCGTATAACCCACAACCACCTCGCCACATGCGCGGAGTCACAGCGTGCAATGTACGTTGATTCTTCGTTTAACGTGATCGTAGTCAACATCGATGCGGTGAGTGGGTCGTGTTTCCCATTTGAAATCATGACTTATGTAGGAACGAAGTAGGAAACAGTATCCCCTTCCTTTCGTGTGGTCTACGAGCTGCCGATTCCAATTCAACCCGACAACGTACAGTTGCCCCACCGTGAATATCCCTCGGCAGTATTTGTATCACCGTCGGCTGCACTTGTCTCAGACGGGCGTGGTGTGTTATATGTATTGACACTCCCCAACGACGCTCGATCAGAGGCCCATGGAATATTCTCCCTTCCATCGCCAATTACTCCTTTCAGGATTCATACTGCGCATGCTTCCTCAGCCTCTGTCATTTTCGCCATCCTCTCATCTCGCCATTATGAAGTCGAGCCCGGGCCTGAGTCGCAACACAAAGGACAGAGAGCAGCACCGGCTACCTTCGATATATGGGGTGTAAAGATTGAGATCGATGGTCTGACGCCTGCTCGACTTCGTGAAATGGAGGTGCTCTGGCATCGTCGTGGTCAGGATGTGCCTATTTACGCGGCGTTCGTGGGCTCTCTCCAAGCATCTCTTTTGATTGGTGGGAGTACCTTCCAAGATGTCGGTACTGTCAAGACCCCAGTGTATGAACCGTCTCTCGATGAAATTGCGCCCATTCCGAGAGCAAATGAAAAGTTTGATGTTGAGCCTGCCGAGCCGCTTCGCCCACCTCCCTACTCTTGGACCCAAACATCAGACTCTATCACAATGGCTATCCCTCTCCCATCCAGTACCCCAAAATCTACTATCAAAGTTATGTTCTCGCCTCAAACACTAACCGTTCATACCGACTATGAAATATCTTCTTCTGTTCCTGTCCCTCGCTATTCCACGAAGAAGCTTTGGGATGGGATTTCCGCTTCGACTAGTTATTGGACCTGGGATCGTGAGGCGGAACACTCGTTTGGACTGCTTACCTTGTACCTTGACAAACAACATGAGGGAAGAAAGTGGACGCAAGTCTTTGCTTCCACCGGAGATCCTGAAGAAGTCGAAGTCCTAGAAACACTTGATCCTTCCGAATTGTGGCATATTCGCGAGGCGCTGGAAAAATACACTAACTCCCTGCGTGACGGCGACGATGCCAGTGGCCTGGGCCTTGGCCGTGGCGTACCGAGTCTTGCAGAAGGAGAACTTGACATGGAAGTTGACGAAGCCGTTGGACGGAAAGCCTACCTCAGCTGGGTAGGTGACAGCGGTGCCGCCCCGGAATGGTGGAAGAACCCAGAGGAGATCCCTTTCCAATTACTCTCGACTCCTGTACCTGGAGGTGACGACGCCATGTCTGTGATCGTGAAGAATAATTTGGACGGCACTGTCCATTCGTTGAATACGCAGAACACAAAATCACCCGTCTGGACTCATACTTCAACATTTTCTGCTCTCTCTTTTGTCCTCGCGTCAAAACAGGACACACGATTCACTTTCCACACTTCGAATGCAGTCTTTGCATTTGAAGGAGGCATTTGGGACCGTGGTGGGAATGTTTATGTCTATCGTTCTGCGTCTCCTACTGCAAAATGGGCGAAACAAGCTATCCTCAAGGTTGGCGATGGATATGGTGGTTCGTTATTAGGGGTTGGTGCGCTCAAAGTTATGTCGACTACAGTATTGCTCTGCCTCGCAGAAGGGGAACTTGTCGTAATTAAAAATCCCTAGTAGGAGCAGAGAATAAAAAATCATGTATACAATATACGGCAAACTGACGCTGGGTAGTGTGGGGATGAGAATGTATGATACTAGAGTGAGGTGCAAAAGGAAGGGAGGGCGAACCATCTATGCCAGGGAGTCTGTGATCGTACAAGTACTACATAACAAGATATCAACCAGAATGCAGTCGTGAACCTTGAATAACGAAAGGAGGAGCAACCCTAGGGAGACACGGGACAGAAATAAGAAAGGAATCACGGTTAGAGATACAGAATGTATTGATACATTTGCTCATGCTTTGAGCAGTGGATCCTCGCTCGTGTCCATCAATCCCTCCGCTTTGACCACAGGAAGTGGTTCGTCTCCGTGGGGCAGCGACTTGAGCTGCTCTGTTGGTATCGTTGAAGCATCCCCGTTGGGTTGAGGTTTCGGCGGTGGCGGAGCCTCTCCCTGAAGTGGAGGATGTGTCGCACCTTCTGTGGAATGCATGTCAATGCTATCGTCCATATTTACATCAAAACCGTCATCTGCACCATCTCGAATATCTTTCTCGTAGTCCTCCAGCTGTGCTTTGATGTTTGATGTGGGATCTGGCGATTCCGCACGACCAAGGCCCATCGTCTCGGTGAAGAATGATCTGCCTGACACCTCCTCTTCACCGCTATCATCATCGTCACTGTCGTCACTGCCTGTAAACATCAAGCTACCGTCGTCGTTCGAGATGCCGCTGCCATGCAAAAAGGACATGCCTCCGTTTGCCGCAAGCACGCGAGCAAAGGGGCTCCCCAGGAAAGCAGGAACTTCGTCATCAGGTGATTGTTGTCGATTCCTCTCCTGTGCCTCCCTCCGCGCTCGGAAGGACATGAGTCGACTTTGTGCATAGATTTGTGGCGGGGTAGCGGGAGTCGGATATCCAAAGTTGGTGTTCACGCGCTCGGTGACCCACTTATACCACTCCTCTTTCGTACGGCCATGAAGTATGGCGATGACCATGACGGTCATGTTATCGCAGCCAACGCCTGCTCCGGACGTTGTGTCAGGTGCAAGACAGTGCTCGCACATGTTTTCACAGATCTCTGCAAGTTCCTTGCCCTGAGCAACTTCCCGGCGCACGAAGTCAACAACTTGCTGAGAGCTTAAGCAATCCCATATACCTAGAATGGAAGCGTGCACGTGAGAAAAGACACCAGTAAACCCAAGCAGAAACGCACCGTCGCAAGCAAGAACGAGGAACTCATCATCCTCTGAAATTTCATGAACAGTAACATCGGGATCCGCGGTAATAATTTGTTTTTCGGGACCAAGAGAGTAATTTTTCTTGAACTCGAAGTCGCCAAGTGCTCGGGAAAGAGCAAGGTTGCCTGATATCGCCTCAGTGAACGTTGACGGAGTATGCATAGCCAAAACCAACCGTTGACACGGCCGTATTCAATATATCCGCCGGCTCCGTGGATGCGCTCTTTCTCGGCTAAGAGTAAAGTCAGAAATGTTTGCTACGAGGAAATAAAAGCTCCTCACTTTCACTGGTAGGTTTGTGGTCGAAGCTCAATGCTTTGACCTCACCTTTGACGCCGATGACAGATCTAGAATCACCAGCATTGGCCTATAAATATATTTTGATTAAGGAAATAGGTCATGTCGAAGGGAGACAACATACGACATAGATCTTCCCATCGGTTGCCACTAGCGCAGCTACAGCAGTGCAGCCGGAAGGATCCCGGGTATGAGCGGGGTCTGCAAGGAATCGAGGTCAAATGTCATGATCGGAAAGGTCCTGGAAAGGGGACGCACTCGCTAATAGGTCCTCATCAGTACCCAAGAAAGCTCTTTTCATCGCAGCATCGTAGTGGCCCTGTTTATAGGTCTCTTCCTGCACCAAGCGCTTGTGAACGTTTGCTCCAGCGAATTTGGCAACAGTCCCGCCTGTTCCATATATGAGCTAATGCTTATACAAGGAGACACCAATCAGGATCAAGACATACCACCATGACCGTCATAAACAGCGAAGAATTTGTTTGAATCTTCCTTGCCCTCGTCTAGATCCAACACGATGGCATGTGCATCTTCCACAGCTGTTGCAACAGCCAAGAGCCAAAAGAAAGCAGATTCATAGTAATGGTCAGAAAGCTCTGTGTTACTGTTAAGAGGAAGAGAGACCGCACATATCCTCCATCCCTGCATTTCTGAAACGCCGAAAGAGAAATGGTCATCCCCGCCCGATTCAGAGTACTTCTTTGTTGCTGAGTGGTCTTGATTTAGAACATAAAGGCAAGACATATTCAATTCAATTAATTCACCTGGAGAAGAGAGAGTTTGTCCCTAAGATACACTCAAAATGAAGGTCAGTCGAGATGAGAAAGTTGGACTGACCATGTCTTGTGATTGAAAGGAAAAGGGTAGAAATCGCAGGTGGATGGGATCAGTCCGATGGGGGAGCCAGAAGATGGGAAAAGGAAGAGGATGGTGGCAGGGGAGAACGGTCGTGTGGATGGTACGCAAGCTGTGCAAATTGAGTTTCTCTAGGTCAATGGTCTGCAAATCTCAGGTGTTTACTGTTGTTGTCGGCAATCTATATCTGGCAGTGCTCCTACAGCTCCTTATCTCAGGCCCTCAAAGCTTTTTCAAAACTTGCCGCCTCGTGCAAAATTCGTGTATTGATACAAGTACAATTCAAATCATAACTACCTCGATACTTCTGACTCAAGCTTCGCTTGAACTTCTGGATTCACGCGCTTCGTGCTGCAATTTAATGCTGTAAGCCTTTGGGTTGGGTTGCGAAAACACTTCATCAATTTCCTCCAAAGTCAGCCCCTTTGTCTCCACCACGAAAAAGTAGATCACTACGACTTCAAATGCGTCCCAAGCCAGGAAAATGATATAGACTGGCAAACGATCAGTACGTTGAAGTAGATACAAACTAGTGTCTGAGACACAGACCTTTCCATCCTATTTTTTCCAGTGCGACGGGAAGGCTACGTGAAAGTAATTGATGTAAGTTCCGCAAAAATAACGAGTGAGGCTCACCCAAAAGTGTTGATACATGTGGCAGCCTGTGAACAGATACCGAGGAAAGCGAGTCCTTTCGCGCGAGCTTCATAACCGAGAACTTCTGCAGGATACAGAGCTTGCCTGTAATTTTGATGATATTCAGTACTGGTAAGCCACCTGTGAAAGACTTACATGGGTGTCCAGCCAAAAGAGAAAACCACCATGAACAGGAAAATAAAAGTAATCCCCGCATTTCCTTGAGCAACATTGCCCGTGTTGTTGGAACTAAGAAGGCCGGTGACAATAGCGAGGATGCAAGTAATGGCAATCGTCGAGCCCAGAAGATTTTTCCGGCGACCAAAGCGATCAACAGTGGCGGAACCCTAGGATTTTTAAAAAGTGAGGTCAATCCTAAATCATCTGCTGTTGAAAATACGTACTGCAAGAGCTGAAATTTAAATATAGGTGTGGGTGAGAATGAGCGTGCGTTTAGTAAAACGCGAATCCTACCTCCAACGCTGAAGAGTCGGGGGTTAGGACTGTCATCGATAACAGAAAACCTAGACTTACTATGACGTTACACTATTGACGAAGTTCAAGGTGAGCCGGCGATTTTGGTCGACGATGCCCGCGTTCTGCAGAAGAACAGGCAGGAAATAGGTAATCAAACCGTTGCCACTCAGCTGCCCGAAAGTTCCTACAACACACTCGATAAGGAAGTCCACACAGAGTATCCGGGCGAAAGCGTACCAATCAGAATAACCATGTAGGTACGGTAACGATCGGCGCGAGACTTGAAAAGAGGTCTGAAGTCCCACCATCGTTCTATTGATAAACTGAGCACAGAATCATCATGCAAGAAGGCAACGTACTGTCAGCACCATCTATTTGGATTTTCTCTTCTATTTCCGCCATTTCAAGGTTGACGAGAGGCGAGTTGACGTCTCCGGTGCTGCTGTGAAGGTTGGCCAAAATGGCACGAGCTTGATCTTTCTTTCCGATGCTATAGAGCCACCGAGGACTAAATTTAAGTCGTAAGTATTGTTTCGAGTGTGACACAGAACAGTTCGTACGATTCTGGGCAGAAGAACACAAAGAAAACGTTCAATGCAGCCGGGACAAGCTGTGGGGAGAGAGGAAGTCAGTAAGAGCTATTACAATGCATCAGAATCCAAACTTGGATGTAGAGGGGTAGACGCCATGACAATTCACTCGACCAATTTCCTGTCGACACCATCATACCACTGGCAGTCATTTGACCAATATAATAACTGAAGCTAGTCAGAAAATGCAAATGAATTGAACAGCGTCGGAACTCACAAAGAGTTCAGAAAACCCAAGTAAGCTCCGCGTGACTGTGGAGGAGCCAACTCTGCAAGGAAACTTTTGGCAGAAGCGCCAGCACATGAGGACCCGACACCTGTGTTCGCCAGTTATGAGATGAAGGAAGAAGAATTGAAACAGTTGGAAAGCGCACCGGTCAGGAAACGACCCCCAAGAAACATAGAGCGGGTTTTCGCATTGGCTGTGATAACAGCACCTACACTACACGGAGATCAGGTGTCATTCCTGGAGTTATGCGCAGACATACCACAAAACCAAGTTGGCGAAGAACATGGAGAAGCGACGTCCGAATCTGTCAGGGAGATAGGCTACCAGTGATAACCATACACGTTAATACGGGCAGAAATAGATCTCAGTAAAGGTTCGCACCAGAGGGTATTACTCCACTGCGTCATAAATGTTAAAAGACATTCATTCATTCCGAATCAAAAGAGGACATACACAAGAGAGCCACTGTAACATTCATAACAGCTTTTTAGTGATGTGAAGGGGGAAAGCGCATGAGTGGTGCCTACATAGTATAGATTCCGAAGACGATACTGTAGTCGATGGGTCAGAAAAAATAACCCTCCAGATAATGAATCTATCCGCCTACTCACGATGTTTTAGAACCAACACTACTCATCCCGAAGTACTTTTGGTATTGTGCCATGGAATTGATCCCACCCATGACCTGAATGAATTCTTAAACAAAAAACTCATTGAACGAAAGTGAACCAAGCGTACGGTTCCATCGAAGCCACTGTCGCCTGAGCAGCAGCATGCTACAAGAGCAATGAGATACAGCTGAAGCACATTAGCATCTATTACTTAGCTAACCGTATACAGCTACTCACATAAAACGCTCGCGTGCTATTCCATGAGACCCCTGGATCAACCTCCAAAGCCGCGTTGAGGGCAGCTTGACGCTCTAAGGGTGTCATAGGCGCCGCATGGCGAACATTCTCGGCGTGTTCATGTCCGTCCTTCTCAAGACTTGTGTGAGACTCCTTCTCACTGTTGGTCATTTCGGAGTGGACGAAAAGGATAGGATGAACTAGGTTGGTGGACGAAGTAACCAGGACAGAGACTTGGGTATACGATATGGGCGGTTTTAAATGCCTTTATGCACGGCGCCTCTTAGGGGGTATGAATCCAAGATTTGAGCTGAAAGTGCATGCATCGTGTGGACGTAAGGGGTGATAGCCATGAGGATTGGAGCTTAAAGAAGCAGGAAGGAATCACCTGATGAGGATTAGGACAACCTAATTTTCGTGGGTTGGTCATTTGAGCCCGTACTTATTGCATTCAGCAAGATTCAACTTAGATCTTGTATAGTATGATGCCAAGGGCTTTTCTCTGGTAAAGAGTCTCTCTGTGGTCCGAGCAGCCAAAGTAGAAAGCCATGCATGAGAATGGCATGAGTAGCTCACCGAAAAGTACAGGCCTTCGGCGACGCCAGTTGGAGCATTGATAAATCAATACAACTACAAGTTGTGCATGTAATTTGGATGTCCAGCTGCACCCAGTCGCATATTTGCCAAGCCGAGAGAGATCTAATTGGTGGTCATTTCATTTATATAGACATGTGATTGATGTCACCTGAGCTTGAGTTGGCGGACCGTTGGCCATGGCAACTTTTCAGACTGTTTTTAGCAAGACCTTGACACCCAAGATTGTTTAGAGCTTGAGGTCGTAGGTTCAACATCCAACGCGGTTCAGGCTAAGATTGCACCGTTTCATACATCGTTATCAATTATCTGTAAAAATAGTCGAACTATTCGCTTATCTCACCATGAGGTGCCAATGATTTCGAATCGAGCACTCGTTCAAGGCTGGAATTCTTGTTCTGCAGCTATGACACATGCAAATTCAGGCAGGCACAACATTGAAGTGATAACCATCAATCGACAGATGGTGGGCCAAAACAAGACTTCTACACGTTGTGTGCTATGGCTGAAGTCAGAGCACTCTCTGGCACGGATTCATCAGCTATTTTGCTCACTTGAGATGATACAAACAAATACCCTCCTGAGGGCTGGGATGGTCAGCCAATACTGGGCCTTCCAGTCTTCAAAAATGTGCTCTATTACCTCCTGTGTGAGGAAGATCCAAAGGTCAAACACATCTATGATTGCTTCACCTCAGATGAAATAGGGGCATACTGTGCTGATGCACACAGAAAGCAACAGAGGTACCACACCTACTGGGCAAAAGGGGACCTTCAAACTCTGTCCAGGGTAAAGGGCTTCATGGCATACTTCAAGGTTGCTACCATAGATGCACCTACCACCCCCCCCCCCCCCCCCCCCCCCCCCCCCCCCCCCCCCCCCCCCCCCCCCCCCCCACCCCCCCCCCCCCCCCCCC
>JABCKO010015969.1:0-20202 GCA_018855915.1 Tephrocybe sp. NHM501043
GCCCTACCCAAGGCGAAATGGGCAATGTGTACATCTGCATTGGTGACCTCCAGCAACGCAATGGCAGCCGGGCTTTGTTCTTTGTTCTTGACTAGTTTCACCTTTGCCACTTTCAGGCCGGCCGTGGTGTTTTGAACTTGTCCACTCCGGCCTCAATGGCCATGAAGCAACGCCACGTCGCACCATACGATAAAAATATCTAGGGTGATTCTCAGAGAAAATCATGTGTGGAAATCAGACAAATATCCTTATGTTTGTTACCCCCAATGTCGGCCTCCATATGCCTCCTTGTGTTATGGAGATGATAATGGCTTGCGATCAAATCTTAACTGATAATCACAAAATTTTCTGCCTTGGCCGTAATTTGTTGCCCACATTTCCTTTATTCTTGAACTTTACAATACTGATTTATTTACAGTAAACTCTTTTCCCTAATATTGATAATTAACCTTTCGGAACAACTAGTTGTGAATCTTGATCAACGCCCAGAAAATACCTCCCAACTCACATACGGCGTATTTGAAATTCAGCCTCACGTAAATTGTATCAGATAATTCCATATCGTGTGCTTCCTCCCTTTTTAGACTATAGAACCCTGAGATCCGTGGTCAGCGCCTGGTCTAAACTTATCTTCAGACACACGTTGGATCACCTGCTAATGCCAGCCTCAAAACTGCCATTTTATGAGCCAGACCAAAAACCGACAAGGAGTTCTCATCGCTACGCCACTGGGATACTCATGCGGCCCCGAAGGCCGAACCCGTTTGCCAAAGCCGCGCGCGCCACCGCTGAGATCAACCCCAACAACTCGTCGAGATCGGCAGAGCTAATCACCTTGTCACCCAAACGCACATGCTCTTTCGCAGTCGACGTCAAATATACTTTTTCTCAACTGTCTTGCCCTCGTCGTTTCCTCAACGTGTTCCTGTCTTCGCCTCGTTTCCACGTCGTGTGCGTCGATTAGACTATAGCTCTCTTGAAATGAGATATGGACGCGAGATTCTCAGCTATCTGGGTGGCGCCGAAGCTCAGCTCAGCTCCGAGCGCTTCGTCCCCTCGATCAAGTGCGCCCGATCGGTCTTGTCACCCTATTATCACCTTATCATCCTCCCCGAGGCACACAGTCGCTAGCACGGCCAGCCCCTGGGCCTGATTGCCCGTTTCCCCAGACTTCTACAAGCTAGAGGCTTGTTATCCCCATCACGACAAGTGGTTGTACTCGGGGCGTTTGTATGGCATGCCCGTGTTGCCGATGCCAATGTACGTGTAGTGGCTCCTCTGGGTTGACGCTGGCGTTGGCGTTGGCGTGGGTGCCCATGTGACAACATTACAACACTCGGTCTGGCTCTGGCCATGGGAAGCTCTGTCCGCCACCAGTTGACGTTCTCCTGACAATAGCTAGCTGTCTGTGAGCTCTATGCTCGATCACTGGGATCTGTCCGATGTTGAGCATCGCCCAACATGTAGCCCTTATTTGTCTGTAAATAATCTGATCACCTTTAGAGCGTACAAACCGTTCTATTCCTATTTCAATTCCCTTTCTCATTCATACTAGCGCTGCCCGACGTGAATATCGACGGTTGTACAGCAGCTAGCATCAAACATCGGTGCCATGTCTAGGCTTAGGCTAATGACATACAGATGGTCACCGGTCAGGCCTGGTTTCAATGTCGCCGTCCTTGCCACCGTACATGTCTCAGCTAAATCTTACGCACACATGTACAAAGACTTCTGTTCAATTACGAAGTCCTCCAAAATGTACAATTCGACGCTACAATAAATGAGGGGAAATCGTACAAGCCCGCTTATTACAAAACAGCACCCCAAGAGGGCGAACGAGAAGGTACTGCACGAAGTTAAGTTAATGTACTTTGAATGAAATGAAGGGGAAGCAATTCGAGTTTTGTTGATGCCAGGGCCTCGCGAGCAGCATCGACATCAGAGGAAAGAGAAGGATAAGGTAAAGGAACGTGAAGTCGACGTGGACGCAGGCCAACATTACGTGTGGGCAGACAGAACGTCCGAGGACATAAAGGAGCGTGGGCAGCCATAAGGACAGCAAAATTGACACAGGCATAACTGAAGGAATAACTGAACAGAAAATCGTGGGTGGGGTATCGAGGATGAAGATAGCCATGGGTAGCCTGTTGACGATTATGCGAATTGTAATGTAATGCAACCTGGAGATAGAGGTAGCACCGTTACTTTTGACGGGGTGTGAATACGAGCTTGCACTCCATAGCTGCAGGGAATATGACCTATGCAACGTCCACGGTCAGCATCTGAGTTGAAGGGAAGAAAAAGGGAAATGGCTCACGAAGCTGTCCTTGACAGTCATGCTTCTCTCATTCGTCTCCGGTGGCGCGATAACATCAAAGTTCCTCACCATGGCTGCAACCACGATCTTCATGATCGTCTGGGCAAAGCTCTGTCCTCCGCATACGCGGGATCCGGTTCCGAAGGGTATCATATGGTAGTTCATACGGGCAAGAGTTTCAGGGCTGTTGGTGGTCTCGAGCCAACGATCCGGGAGGAAGGTCTCCGGTGAGGCAAATACGGACACGTCACGATGCATTGACCATGCCTGAGTGGCGACGATGGTACCAGCTGGCACTCCATATCCCATGAGATCAAAGAGGCCGTCCGAAACTCCGTTCTTCGACGTGGAGGCTGGTACTACACGCTCAAGGGTACTCGGAGCCGCAGAGTATAGTCGAAGACCTAATCAAGGTAAGGCAGAATCAAGGGTAGAGGCTACAAGGCAACTAACCTTCCTTGATGAACGCGTTGAGGTATGGAAGCTCTTGGAGGGCGGAAATATCTGGAATGACGGCTGCATCGGGCAAGGCCTCGTCCAGTTCCGCCTGTAGCTTCTTCATAATATCCGCGCGACGGCTGAGTTCCCAGAAGAAATACGACAGCGAGTTTGAGGTCGTATCGGACCCCGCAATCCTGAGGTAGGAACATGAACACTCATATTTGTAACAGAAACTATGGTTGCGTACATGTGTCCCATGCATTCGGAGATGATGTCATGATCAGGCATGAGGGCGCTGGTTGTGGGGTACTGATAGCGCAAGAGCCGGTGGAGCATTGGGACCTTGTCGGTCTCATTGATCTTCCCAGCATTCATTTGAGCTCGCATTTCGTAGACACGTCCACTGACGAACTGTCAAAATCGCATTAGCATGAATGATAGAGGTAAAAGATACGGGAACTAACTTCGGCCATGATCTTATCAGAGTCGCACATTTGCCTCCATCGGTTGTTTGGAATTCGACTGATGATGTTCCACAACCAGCTTGGCAGAGTACAACGCTACGAAATACTGAATTAGACTTGTATCAGCGATCGTGACAGAACTTACGATAATGCCGCGCTTTGGAAAGTCGTTAATCGCCGTGGATAGAGGGTCTTCGACATCCATAGCCCACTTGCTCACAGCGCCGAGGCGATAGCCATAGGAGGATGAAACGACTGCATCCACCATGAGATGACGGAATACAGCAAGACAGTCGATTGATTCAGCTCCGGCCAACGACTCTATGGTCTATGTGCATTTAAGGGGGTAGGTCGATGAGCGGGAAGTAGCAGAGTAAGGACTGACCTTGACAAGTTCCAATGTCACCTCGTGCATCTCCGGCTGAAACTGAGAGATATTTGAAGGGGTGTAGTGCGGTGCGTAGCCCTTTCGGCGCATAGAGTGGGGAGCGTGTTCTAAAGTTGTCATGCTGCGACGCAATGAGCCTAAAAGTCGCATACATGGATCATAATACGTACGCATGGTCATTGTCGTTGCTGTGAACAAGGAATAGACTCAATTCAAGTGGGTTTTCAGGAACAAAATAAACGCGTACGTCAGAAGGCCCTTGTAATACGGGCTTTTGTCGAACTTGTGTATGGAGTATACGTTACGCATGGTTGAGAGATCGCGGAAGACGACCTTGTTGGGGCCGATTCGGACAACCGGGCCGTATATCTCAAAGAGTTCCTGGATAATCTTGCATTGTTGAAGGCGGAGGACGTGTGTCGTTATCCAAAAGTCGGAGACGGCTGCATACCAGGGGCCGGGGATTGCGCTGAGAGGAGACAAGAAAAGGTTGTAGATAGCGCGGAGAACGATAGCCAGGAAAGCGAAGGACGCGGCAGCAAAGACTATGTTGTGCGAGAGCAGGGCGGCGGAGGGATAGGACATGGCGTACGGTAGCAGTTGGGTGGGATCGCAGAGGAGACGATGGGGGTAGGAGGAGAAAGCGGTGGGGGGCGAATCCAGAACATCCCTCGTTTATATATTCCGGGAGAATGCTGACCAATCCTGGTGAGTGTCGTTTAACGAGAGAGACTCGACGCGAGCCATGAAAGTCGAACGAAGAAACCACCGATTTTCGTACTCCGCTCACATCATTTCCCAAAACGGACATCGCCTTTCCTTTTTCGACCATCACGTGCCACATGTCTGTCTCGTTCTCTCGGCAATTCAGTCAGCGCCACAAATTGACCGGCCAATAAGCACCATCGCAGGATGTCGCATAAGTGCACGGGCAGCCTGCCATGTCATCTCGCCGCCCCGGATCGTATCTTGTCTCCTCTTAGTCGTATCCGGAACGGCCCGCGTGATGTCTTCTCTTCCTCGCTAGTCAAGCTTTCTTCCCCATGTTCCGCCACCTTCCCCATGGGAATGTTCAGCATCTCGCAGCAATGCTCGGCACGTTCTGTCCAGCGCGCCACCACCTTTAACAATGTGCTTCTCGATTTACGAGAGGTAAATCCCAAAATGTTTACATGACACCGAAGGATTTTTTCACTTCCAGAATCGAAGAGGAGCATTCCTTCCCTTCGGCTGCAGAGTATTCGTTAGGAAGCAAAAGTTTCTCTGACACGGAGGCTTTTCAAATTCGGCCGATCTCAGTGTCGTGTCGGTCAAAGATACGTTCAATCTCCAGAGCTCTGCAGCAATTGAAGAAACGTGCTATAGAAGCCGGCGAGTGCCCTGTGCTAATTACTACATTGCTGCATCGGCCCCCTAGATCAGAGATTTTAGCTAATCTACCGCCCGAAGCTTAAAGAGCAGACCTCGAACAATTCTCACTTTCCGCCGATGGTGGCCTACTGATAATATCGGTACAATAGTTTGTGGACTATGAACGGCAGATCTGCAGACTGAAAGTTCCAAACAGTCGCAGTATATACTCCAGCCCCGAGAGCTTGAATTGAGCTGCTTATTTCCGCTAACCGAACCAGGAAATGAAATGCATAATGTATTTGCTCATCGTATTTTGTTTCAGCACTCAGTATTACTGGCCGAGACTTCGACGAGTCATTTTTCTTTGCTTCCATATGGTTTTTCACTCTTCTTAGTCCTACCCGCAAGCATGATCTCATACTCACACGGCACGCAAGGGCAGGTGCTCGAAAAATCCTACGAAAGCGGCGAAGGCTCATCACGCTATGACGCTCGACAGGTGGACGTTACGCAATCGAGGCCGGTGCCGACTATTTCGCACTGACGGTTTGATAGCCTGGGATTCCTGCAGCAAGCTGACCAAGAGCTCAGGCTAACACTAGTAAGATCTCCATGCGGGTCCACGCCAAACGAGAAGGTCGAACTCCCGCTTGCACAACTTCTAACTTCTCTTGCCTCGCACTCACCACGAGCTTCAAACGACAAGTACCAGTGATAGCTCCCTAAATACAGCTATGTGGGAAGGAACCACACACATACACCTCCATTGACACCACCTGCTACATCTTCTGATAAGCATGGATGGATGCGAAGCTCTAGAGGCTCAGGGACGAACATCTATTTCCATCCCCAGCTAGTCTTAAATCAAATGAACAGCTCGACATGTGTGGAGCGAGGGTGCGCACCAAGAATCCCGAGACTGCGAGGAAATCGCTCGATGCATGGCATGTCACAATGCTCCTTCCATGTGCGAGGCAAGGAACGTCGGAGGATTTGGGAACGAAGGGTCTACTATACTTGGGTCATTTTGCGCAAAACGTGTACATGTCTTTGGGCTTGAGATAACTCAGACAGTAAGTCGCACCTCGATATCGATGGAGTCGCATATGGATCAGCGTCGCACATTCAGGAGTGCCTGGCGGAGATGGACTAGGGACGACGCATCCGTCCTCGTATATCGGCTGTGAGTGTTGTGGATGATGGGCAATAACCCACCTCGAGGTCTCTCAACGATATCCCATGTCATTGCATGAACGAGGCATCCAGGTCTCGGAGCCCAAGATTTCGAGTTCAGAGTCACGACGAACTCGGGGGCCGTGAATGAAGGGATCGTCGCTACCCGAGAATCTCTGCAGGCGACGTCGTCATTGGATCCACGACTTAGGCCTTATGTCTGGACCAAAAATGGTTCGAGTAATCGATTGATTGATTACTCGTCAGAACATGACTTACCTGGAAACCAACGCTGGTTAGTGATCTTCGTGACATCAAGGGGAAGTTCGTGTATATGTAGACAGATGAGTACAGATGTACATTTATTTACAATGTTTCTTACCTACAACGACGATGGACAAAGAGCAAGAAGAAATGCCGCGGGAGAAAGATAAAGTGGCCCAAAAGAATGGGTAAAATACAGAAAGCAAGGATTTGCAGAATGGGATGGATGTACTAATAGACAGACAATACCAACGTCTGGGATCGAGATGGGAAATAGACAAAAATAGGTGACAGATAGATAATGGAACACCGAGGAAGAATGGGGAATGGTTAGACTGCGTGAGTAAGTGTGAAATGCATTGAATCATAAGGGTGGTAGATGGTATCCCCAGTACAGAATCTCTGTTTCGACTCTGGACCTTACGCTTTACGACCCTGAGAGCTGCGAGCACCCGCACTTGCCCAGCTCGACCCTGAGGCATCGCTCAACTGATCATTAATAAAGTGATCATCCGGAGCTGATAGGCCTCCATCTGACCAGCGAGGCGACATCGGGTCGTCCAAGTCCGACAGGAAGTCCAAGTCCGACAAAATACGCGACGGCGGGCGGGCCGAGGGTGAGATAATGTCCTCTGGAGAGAAAGTATTTGGAGAGGAGAACGAATAGTAGTTAGAGCTGGACAAGTTCGTCCCGTGAATGGATGGCGAAAGGGGCTGGTGAGAAAATGTAGAAAAAGGAGAATCAGAGCGTGAAGATGGGGCAGATAAAAGCTCTATGCCGTGTTCGTGATCTAGTTCAAGAGGAAAGGATTGCGAGAGACTGGGAATCATTCCAGGAGAAAGCGGTGCATGCTGCGGAACACCGGGTGAAAGGGTCGTGCTCGGAGCAGGCGTAGGCAGTAGACCCAAGCCTTGAACGGGAGCTGTTCTATGCTGGGCAGGGTCGTAGTCGGAGTTGACGGTATAGAAGGGTCGACCAGAACATGTGTTGGGCTCGCCAGAACGGTCTGCTTCGCATTGAAAGTCTCCAAATATATGATTAGACTCAATTCACGACCAAAAATGAACTCCACTCTGTACTTACCTGAAGTGTATACTGAGACCCAGAAGCGCTCGGCTTTCCTCGGTGTCTCAGAGTCTGGCTACGGTCAACTTCCCTGCGCCATTCGCGAACCTC
This sequence comes from Tephrocybe sp. NHM501043, assembly GCA_018855915.1. NCBI lineage: Eukaryota > Fungi > Basidiomycota > Agaricomycetes > Agaricales > Lyophyllaceae > Tephrocybe > Tephrocybe sp. NHM501043. The sequence goes on from JABCKO010015969.1 coordinate 7,578, forward strand.
TTTAGCAATGAGATTTTCTAATTCGATAGACTGCCTTTTATCGCCCTCATCGCCAGAATCAGTGCGCTTATCCGCACCGCCAGTGTCGCTCCGATGTGAAGCAGCCAGAACTGGGTTTGACAAGTGCCTTCTTTGAGCCTCACGATGTGCAAGATATTCCTCAGCCATTTGCTCCAGCTTCGGCGCAATGTGGGGCTCATATACGAACTACAATGTGCATGACATCAACGACATCACCAACGAGGACGGTTCCAAATACCTTCACAAATGCATATCCAACAGCGACTACGCCGACAATGGCAGCTGCCGTCACGGCCGCTGCAGCTGGGCCAGGCATACCGGCTGTTCAGAGCTTGGAATTGCCTGGAGAGATGGTGGTTGGTTGAAGGACGAGAGGCGCGGAATCTGCACGATACGCCGGCAATCGGCCTGTAAATGGAAGTAGATCCGGCATCCATGCCCCGATCCATCTCAGTCAGTTCTTCAGAAACACTGACTCCAGACACTTGTCTACCTAATACATTTCAAAAACTTCGATTCTTAGCCATTCTAGTTAAACATCTGAAAAAATATTTCCTCAGATTGGGATAAATATCTATCAGAATCAACAAGGAGCCAAAAAATGACACTTGAGAGTCAATCGCATGGAACCAAGATCGACCGCAGAAAAACCGCGCACCGGAACAAGACAGGATCTGGGGATTATTTCTGACGCCGGAGAGTGAAATCCAGACAGGTAACATGTAATTACGATGCACAATGTCGCCGTTCCATATACATTCAACTTTGGGTCGGCCTTCTGCCGAAAGAAATGAGGGTGAACGCAATTGGACGTCACAATCTTGTCTCGCTGACCTGGACCTCCAGAGACTTCTAATCTCGGAAAGCGTCTAAATGACCCTTTCTCCATCTCGCTTCCCTCCTAAAATCTTGGCCCCCACTGCAAGCCCACGTCCCAAGCTATCAAATCATCTGAGAACCACAGATTAGTTGAGCCTCCGCTGGTGGATCAAAGCTTCGCCTCACAGCTTACTAGGGAGAGCCTCTCTCCGCCCGTCCTTCTGGAACTTCGCATCCTCTTTGACACCAGCCCACCGCCTCAGGCGATCCCAATCTACCTCAATCCCTTCCCTCTGACACGCTTCTCGAAGTTCTGGCTTGCTCATCATCGCCCATGCTAGGCGAGCCTTGAGCGTCGGGTACCCATGACCGATCGGATTGATGTCGAACTCAGGCGGGTGGCCATAAGCTACGGTCGATACACGAACCATGATACTCCTACATACATAAATGAAGTCAACGGCATTCATAAGTATGTGATGAGCGACGTACGCAGTTAGGCCGAATACGGGCTTGATTCCACCAGCTTCTCGGCCAGTCAGGAAACGATGAGCTCGGGTTGTCCAGGTCGTGCCGTTGGGCCCAGGGGAAGTCCAGTCATTGTACGAGTAATATGGAACCTCTAAAGACTCAGGCTCGGCAGGGAAAGGTGGTGTCGTCTTCAAAAATGAGGCAAGAGGGTGCGAGAACAGGCTCGCGACTTCTGCGTCATTCAAGATGGGCTGCTCTTACGGCGTCATACTTTGGCTGCACATAGAGTCCGGCACATACCCGCAAGGTGTTGTCAAGAATTAAGACGACGACACTGGGAATGTCGTATCAATGGTGCAAGATGACATGATAATAAAAGGAACTCACGGCGTTACAATAGTTGCATTGCCTGCGACGAATGGCTCCAAAACGCACAAAAGGGGTACCTTCTGCCTATCTCGTGGAAGTCCAATCTGCCACAAGTTTGAGCTCAGATAGAATCGCAGATAGCGAGTAAAATACCTCCTCAAACGCTTCTCGGCGCTATGACAGAGAAAGGATTAGATCAACTCGTGTTTTGAACAAAACACACTCACGGCAGTGTCTTCGACATTCAAGTCTTCGGGATCTACCTTGCCACCAGGTAGAGAAGTATCGCCAGCATACGTTCTCAAAGTTGTGGACCGTCTACAGAGGTCGTTTTAAGACCACGACAGAGATCGTAAATACGAGGCTCACCGACTCAGGAGTACGTAAAGGTCGCCCTTGCGGCCAACAAATAACGCGACGAGCACAGCAGCACTCCTTCCTCTTGGAAAGTGTATGTTAAACTGTGGACACTTATAAGCAGCGAGATTACGAAGACACCTGGGTAGAAAAGGTCAGTCAATATATAGATTGGCATTACATGATAGACCAAACTGTTTCGACTGTTGACTCAGAGGTGGAATACGCGCCCCATTCAAGCGAATTTTGGGCCTGTGGTACTTCAACAGATTCAAAGGCTTCGGCGCGTTCTTAGAAGTCATTGAAAAAGTGAACTGGCTGACACTTGGGGAACTATCATGAGGGAGCTGGGAGACAAGCGCATAACGGCAACATGTAATGCCGTACCCGCATCATCATCAGTGGCGGTGCATAGTCACTTTTCAAGACAAGTTTCAATTCCTACGATGCCCCATTGACACAACGCCTTGAGGCGTACTCAAAGGCTTTGTAAACATCGATGATGTGGCTTGCGCCGTGATTTGTGCACTTATCTCGCTGGTTCTAACAAGGAGAAGGTTTGTATTTGACACATGACGTTCCGGTAGCCACTTGGATGAGGGCTGTCATTCTCGGCAGTGTGCCTCGAGGCATCCATTCTCACCCGTGACACACCCCGTCCACGACAAAAACAATGAGGCCCACAGTGGTTCAACGACTCTAGGCTGCTCTTGTAACACATTTCAAAATAATTTGGTGGTCCACGGTTTCCTCTCCAAAAATGTTATCTCCTGCTGGCAACATGTCTTGTCTGAATCTAATCATTGCGGTTTACAATTCCTCAGTCGATCATCCTTTTGAGGGTCGGCAGCAAGTATCATCAACAATAGCCTGGATGGGAGTTGATGTATTAACTTGGTGTAATCCGTGGCCGTCAGAACGAGGCATCATAACGTTAACACATAACCTTTACCCCCTCAAATCTAGCCTCGATGCATCCGCCTGGCTCTCCATGATAATACATAGCCCGCAGCTATTACCGCCTCAACTCAGTGTCGTCTGTTTCCCTCATCTTTAACCACCTACGTTGAGCAGAAGCTGTGCTTCGCCTCTTATTTCTCATGACTACTCCCACCAAACCGAGATGGGCTCGTATGGGCGGCGTCGTCCGGCGAGCCTCATGGGCTCTTGCGCCTACTCGTTCGAGCACTTCCTCTATCGCGTCCATCGAACGTGATAATAGCGATGCCGCCTCCCTCAAAGGCTCAGTTCGAAGTGTCTCATCCACACCACCTACACTCGTCCCACCTAAGCCCGTCGCTTCGCATCCCAGCCCGATTCCAGAATCTCCGGTGCAACAGAATGAGATACCCCAACCTGCCACCGCCGTGCCTTCACTTGTGCAGGCTCCTGGACCGGATCCAGAGCCTGTCTCCTCACCTGTGCAGGAGTACACTCCGCCTCCCCTAATTGACTCTACTGGAGTTGGTCCAGGGGGCTTCACCGACGATTCGGATGACTTGCCGCAGCCACAACCTATCAGAGATCCTTCCCTTCTTCAGTATGACTCAAATGATGGACATGAGCCTTCAGCGAGTGAACCTACAGCTGGAACCAGATCAGGAGGATTTGATGATGACGACCAAGTCTTGCCCCAGTCACAGACTATCATAGCCCCTTCTCTTCACCACACAGAATCGGCTGATAGTTCCACGCCCCCAGTTGCGGACACAGCGAGAGTTTCTTCAAGGGGGTTCAACGACGGTCTTCCTCAGCCGCAACTCGTTGAAGGGTCGCCCGTTCATGAGTCGGACGATTCGGCCAATCAGGTGTTGCAGAGGGCCCCGTCTCCAGTCGTCGTTCAGCCACACGTATCAACAGTTCCAACTACTCCAGAACCCATCTTCGCTCAGCCTCTCGTACCCACAGAACCCACCACGCCTATACTATCAGAACCAACAGACAATGGCACTTACTTTGGCTTGCCTATCCAGGATGAACCTGATCATAACCGGCAATTATCGCCCGAGCCAATCGAGGAATTCAAAGCACAAGTCGACGATGATATCTTTGCCGCCCAACCAGGAGCCACGGAAGAAAGAAATCTTCCTGGTGTACTGCCTGGGATGTTAAGCAACGGTCAAGGTCCAGGTCCAGTGGCTGTTGATGACAACGAATTCGAGGATGCAGTTCAAATGCCTAAGCCAGAACCCGTTGCCCCTGTTGCCCCATTGGTTGCGCCAGCGTATGTTCCACAGTTTGATGCCGATCCCGGACAAGAAGTCTGGGAAGGAGTTGCTCATCAGCAAGAGGTATCCAAGGGAGAAACGAGTTCAAGAAGTAGAACGGCAAGTATTCACAGCATGGTCGCAGGAGAGCTTTTTGCAGACCCCATGGCGCCAAGGATCACTGTATCTCACCACGAGCACGGCGCTCCGCAGATGCCTCAGTGCGTTCTACTCTTTACTTTCATTTAGAGCTCGCAGTTGATCTGCCAACGCCCTTGTGCTTGCTAGGCCCCACACCCCAGAACCATACCAGCGATGTTACACATCAGGCCCATTTCGCGAGTCCACGCAGGCCGTTCCGACGTGCTCTGCTTGAATTCTTCATTTCGTGCCTCTGCTTGGGCATTCCATACCTCTTTTTTGAGAGAGGGCGCCAGCCCAGAATCGATGAGGAGAGCGGAATCCGCAGCCCTGGGCCCATGTTCATTGTTGGAGCATGCGCATGCCTCACCGTGAGTTCGCCCTTCTTTGTTATTTCTATCCATCCTTAGCCCGGTTCGCTTCTTTTTCAAGGCTGCAATTGTATTGAGCGCATCTGTAACCTTCCTTTCTTTGCCAGGTTTGGACAATTTTGCGCGTGTTGCGGGTTTTGTGGCGATCCTTTTCTCTACGTTCTCCATGGTGTCGACGATCGTTGCCATATTCCGCTACAAGGCTGACATGGACCATCCGATCTCCCACGTCGCTGGGGAGGGCTTGATGATGCTGACCGTATGTTGACCTGCCAAATTCTCAACCCTGGCCTCAACTGACTGTGTAGTACAGAGGCGGAGCGTCGTTATGGCATTGCCTCTTATTTTCTTGGCCTACGCAATCGTCGCCTTCGTGACGGGAATCGTTCTCTACTCATTCTGGGATGTAAACGACGATTTACTAGACCCCAAACGACCATTCGAGGATTACACCAAATGGACAGTGATTGGTGTTCTCGGTGGCCTCGCGGGAATGTTGTTCACTTCGCTCTTACTTCTCAAGCGGTAATGAATATCTGTCTGCCCTCAACTTCAATTATTGTAGATTCAGGATATTTATTTTTCTTGCATTTGTAAATACAAGTCAAACCCGACCAAGATTATCGTGTCGTGTCATGAGGAGATAGTATTTGATTTCGTAACATTAAACTACACAACGATTCAAGAAAGATATATAAAGTAATTAGGTATTCATGTGAAGGAAGGCTTTTAAACCTTTCCGACTCCAGTCGTCATTGTGGGGTCTTCATCAACGAAACCATGACGTTCTCCCTGGCCAATGGCGTTGAGCTCCGCTTCGCGCCTGTCGAGATCGCGGAATGTGAAGAAGAAGATGGTGCCCGTGATCCAAGCGGTGATAGCGAAGGATGCGAACAACCATACGAACTTCTGCTCGATGTTGACAGCGGTGAGAGCAAAGTTGAGGGCGGACGAGAGGGCGGTTTGGAACTGGGAGAAGGCCATGACGACGGACCTCATACGCTTCGGGGCCTTGGTGAAGGCGTACTCGAGCGAGGTGATGGAGGCGAAGATCTCGGCCATTCCGACGAGAATATAGGGTCCGGAAACGATCCACACATTCAATGGCGATGGGCTGTGTTTCTTATCGATTGTGCAGGCGGCGGGCTGGCTGTCGAGTTCACCGCCGCGGCAAGGGCTAGTCTTGACCAAGTAGCTCTGGAGTACGGAGGCATAGGTCATGGCAAGACCGGCGACGAGGAACCCAGTGAAGATACGCTTGATGGGCGTGAAGTTGATACCCTTCCTGCGGAGGAAGGGATAGATGATGTAATCGAAGATGGGGACCATGATGATAATGGAAATGGGGTTCAGATTCCTGAATATTTCATCAGTTGAGGCTCAATGAAAAACGATTGGAATGAATACGAACTGGATGAGATCGTTAGGGGTTCCGTTAAGAGTCATGCCAGCGGCCACGGTGCCGAGGTTACCATCGATTTGAGAGTAGCCTAAAGTCAGGTAAGCATTGCATGGAAGGCGATTATCGAGCTCACTTACAGAGCCAGAAAATAGGGAAGAAAAGGAAGACCTTGCAAGCACCGATTGTGCGGGCGACTTCACCAACGAATTCGTCATCCCAAGTGATCTTCTTGGGAACTTGTCTTTCGTGATAATAGCTAGGTTTGGCGGTGTCCCAGAAGTCTTCAGACCGGGTATTGCGGTAGGTAGTGAAAGGGTTCAATGCCCACTTCGGACCCAAGGCGTAGCCAATGACACGTATTGTCTATAGCAGGACAGTCAGACCCAAGTTTTCGTATAATTGTAAGACTCACCTCAAGGAGAATAGAACCACGGGGAGGGGTAACAACGTAGTGTTTCCTGCCGATGAGGAGAACAATCGGCACAAGAGCGAAAATACATGTGGGTACAAGGAATGCTGCCCAGTAACCGTTGTCGCGAGCAAGGAAAGAGGCTGAGATGGCACCAGCAGACCCAAAGTTGATGGCAGCGTAAAACCCTGTGGGTGCTGTGAGTTTTTTTGCGTAGGGGAAAAAAGTCGGTACGTACAAAGGTATACGCTCTGAACCGTGACAGTAGGTGACTTGATGACGACCTCTCCGGATGGAAGAGTCTCCTTGCGGAGCTTGCCAGTGTATTGTTCAGCGATCATGGGAGAAACATTGGCTTTGATACAGCTAAAAGGAGAATTAGATGCTGTTAAGCAAGCCTCGTAACTAATGAAAAGCTTACCCAGCACCGAGACCCATGATAACGATAGAGAGAGCGAGGAGGCCGAGGGAAGTATTTTCGTGTTGCAGAGCTGCTGGCGTGGATGATGCGACGAGAATGATGTGACCAGCTAGGCAGACCAGGGAGAAAATCATGATAGTCTTGTATCGCCCCCATAGTGTATCAGCGAGAATACCACCGATCCACGGCGTGCAGTAAACGAAGAAAGTGTTGAACTATATCGTGGATATAGGGTAAGAAAAGTACGTCAGGGAGAATGATCTGAGCACGCACTGTTCGGAGAGCGAACGACTTTTGTTGACCCTGATTCAAAGCACCGGCAACATCATCGCCACCTCTGAGAGCTGAAGGAACAGCACCGTTGGTGGAACCAGGAGGCAAAGGGAACTGGATGTAGTTGTTGTAGATGTTGGTTGTGCCGTAGTAACTCCATCTACAAGACTGATAAGCAGTCAACAGAAAAGAAAATTGGGAAAACATACCTCTCTGCGAACTCGACGATGACCACGAGCCAAGCGGTGAAAGGGAGACGGTCAGCGACATGCCTGAGGGTTGCGAGCTCATGCTCGGTGACCCCTTCGGATCCATCGACGATGCTGGAGGCGTCAGGCTCGCCAGATGCAATGGAGGCCTTTTCGCTCTTGTCAGCGACCGCGCGAGCGAGGCCCTTCTCGTTTTGGTCTGCCATAACTGACGGTGGGCGTGTCCTGGAAGAAGCTATTCCAATAAGATTCTTGTATAAATATGGCTTATCTCAGGAACTAGCTCCTTCGGCGACCAACCGAAGAAGCACAAAGAAGCACATGGTTAAATTTTCTTGGCGGCAGGTAAAGCGAGGAAAGAGCCGAGAGAGCCGGGAGCACAGATCGGGATGTACGCCTTCGGGAGGAATTCATCCATGATCGAGTTCAAGGATAAGCTGGCCAACCTCGACCTCCCATGCTGCGTCTCCATTTTCAGCACATGTACACCGACCTGGGCCTGGTTTCAGGGTAAATCATCACCGAGATACCCTGATGAATGCTGAACACCCTTCTGTCTGCATTTGGGAAGCTCCAGTGACCGAGGCATATGGTGTACGCCACGAAAATGATCCAGGTCATCAAGGTGAAAAACGCCATCTGTGAAGTCGCGATTATCTGTGCGATGCATGGATAGGCAGAGATCCGCTGCAAACCGGGCCGACAGGAGTAGTCCAATGCTCTCCATAACAGCAGAAGTTTTCATATGGCGCTCAATGAGTGTATGGCGAAGTGCGGGTAAAAACAAGCGGCGCCGGTTAAAATTTTGCGAAAAGTGATCGTGTTGTTTGTTTATGGTGTTTGGCTTTTGACGTAATCAAGGTCAAACTCACCGCACTTCTCTCACCTGTCCTTAGTCCTTGAGATACGCCTATGTAGGTGTCTTCTGGATGGGTTTGGGATGCCTAGGAACTGACAAGGAAGCCCACAAATCATGGCAACCTGGCAAGTCGACAGGCACCCCACATCACAAATTGAATTGGTGGAGCTACTTGTAGGTACAGCTCTATGTGCAGCCATGTGCACTTATAGTTATTAATAGGCAAAGCCCAGATGCCGTTAAGATAAGCATATGAACACACATCACAGGTATAGATAGCACTTGTGAGCAAAAATGGATGCCATGTTATGATATTTCAACGTCATTCGGTCAATAGACCACGCTTCCTAATCCACCTCCCAGCCAGCTCCCATGAAGCAAGTCCTTGTATCTCGGCCTTTCTTTCCTCTTTCTCCTGTTCACGAATCGCATCGCCTTCTCCAGCTTGCCATACCGCATCCGTCACAAAGTCAACCTCAGCAGCGGGGACCCAGTGACGGTTATTACCCCACCGCCATTCATATACCGAATAGCCGGTGTAAAGAATGATGTAGAGTACAACGCCAATATAGGTGGCCACAACATTCTACAAGGGCCGGAGGTAAGTAATGCCCTTTGGCACATGGCTGAAATAGCACTAGTCGCACCTTCGCTTCAAACGGTTCCGCCCTCACCGCTGCGTATCCCTGAGCAATGAACATCAACGTCCCAAGGGTAAGCACACCGATGGGCAGTATCGGGTACAAAGGCTGCCGGTATGGAAGGTTCTTGAGTGACAAACCTTGGACCTTGTACGCATGCCGGAAACGCAGTGAGATTAGCCCAATACTCGTCCACACGAGTAGAGCGGAGATGCCAGTAATGTTCAGGAGCCACGTGAACACTATACCCTCACCCCAAATTGTGGTTAAGAAACTCAAAAAGGAGAACGCTAGCGAAACCCTAAAAGACAGGAGCGTACGTCAGTGAAGATCCGTGGTGCATGCACATGGCGAGATTGATGCGTCATACAGAAGAGCAGGGATAGGTACACCACGTCGATTTACCCAACTGAAGACACGCGGAGCCTGTCCTGCTTTGGCGAGCGCGAGTAGCATTCGAGAACTCGCATAGAAACACGAGTTGGCAGCAGATAAGACAGCTGTCAAGAGGACCGCATTCACGACATGGACGCCTGCGCCAAAGCCTGCGTGAAGAAAGATTACAGTGAGTGGCGACGCAGCAACTTTAGAATCTGCAATAGCGCGATCTAATCAGCACAAATGATCACTAGTGGTGCTCAAAAGTGGGCATACCAAATGCGGCGGTAAGAAGCGAATCGTCCTGGTAATTGATACACAAGCCAATGGTCAGGATCGTCAGAATATAGAAGAGCACGATCCGAAAGAAGGTAGCTTTGATGGCACGCGGTACAGAACGGTGGGGCTTGGCGGACTCTCCCGCCGCGACGGCCACGAGCTCGATTCCTCCGAATGAATAGAAAGCATAGACGAAAGTCTGGGCAAAGGCCGGAAAGCCACCCACGAATGCCTGGCCATCTTGAAAGTTTGATAGGCCCTGTCGTGCCATAAAATCAGTGTGGTCATCGACGAATGTCACACGACACGTACAGGTCCAGGATGATTTTTGATTCCTCCCCAATCATAAATGAGGCCGACGAAAATGAAGACAACGATCAGTAAAACTTTGATGAGGGAGAGCCAGTATTCGGATTCCCCTTGGGATGCCCACGGACATTCAGAAAGGTGTTTGATGATATGATAGCAGTTTGGCAGACTCACCAAAGACTCGCACATGGATGAGCTGGATGAAAAAGATAGGAACGATGATAACGAGAGCCCAATGCCAAGTTTGGAGGGCTGGTGTCCAGAACTGGAGATAAGGGTGGGTGAGGCCCTGATGCGGCTATTGTCGGCACTTACTTGAAGAATAACTGCAGCCGCGGTCAATTCGCTGGCTGATATAATAGGTTAACCCCAAATGCCATCTTAGCCGTAAACTTGCATGCGTACGAATTGTGAGGGTCCTATGGCGCCAAGTCAGTCCATAAGTCACCATTGTCAATACTGATTCATATCTGCGTACCACCCGAGCCAATAGTTCCACCCTGGTGATGGCGTTAGGGCGACACTCGACCAGCGATTTAACGCCACTTACCCAGGGTAAAGCCCAACGCAGGAGAAACGAATCGACTTCCGAAGACAGAAAAGGCACCAGATATAGGAAACATAGATGACATCTCTCCTCTGCCATTAAAGGTCAATTGTGCTCCGAAGACAGTGCTCTCGTGTACTCACAATGTGATGACCACAGAGTATACGAAAAGGCCGACCACAAAATATGAAAGAAGAGAGCTTCCTGGGCCAGCGAGTGCGATAGACTTTAGAAAGCTGAACGTCAGTTTCCTTGCAGCTCCTTTTAGGGGCTCGCGACGCACAGATCCAACACTCAAGAAAATACCTGTCCCAATAGTCCCACCAATAGCTATACAGAAAGTTATGAAAACGATTATGGCCTCGAAAGCTTCAACCACATACCAATCATCATCAAATGTCGGCTCTTCATCCCCCTCTTCGTCTCGTTGCCCTCGACAGCCCCAGAAGACAGCTTTTCCCAGAGTGTTGTCGGCCTGCCATCTTCCTGAATCGACCTCGTAGCATCCTTTTCATTGTCGTACGAGTCATTTGACGGGGTCCCTTTCACGCTGGCAACCATGACTGTCGGATAAGAAAGCTCGGTAACAAAGCATTCAATGGAGGCCGTAGTCATCCAAATGCAGTCAGATGTCTGATTTCGCTTCGGATGCCAGCATGGTCGAAGACGCCCATTGAATCATGATGCAACCAAGAAGGGCCGCTCCCGAGTCTGATGCCATGTTTCGAAACTGCTAGTAGGTTCTTTTTTACAAGAGGCTGCTTAGACGTCAAAAGACCAGACACGAAGCTGGTAAGGTAGTCTTGCTAGGTGTAGGGCTACGTGAGCGTGAGGGCTGGTAGAAAAACATGACTATTTTCTCGAACAACTATATAGCGCATGGCTGAGCAACAAGTTAACACGTCAACCATGTGCATAAATAGCTGAAAGACCTTGCATGCATCAGATAACGTATGTTGACACTTCAATGCCGTGCGACTAGGCGGCGGGATAATAATGCGATGAACAAGTCATGGTGGTGGGATAGTGAAAGTTGATCGTGAGAGGCAAAAATGCATCAATGGTGATGATGTTTAGATAATGTTAATCTCACACAAGTCGCCAGAAAGAGCATGTATGTCGGTTTTTGAGGTCGATAGTAGGTGCTCGGAAATGCTGGAATGTGGTTTATAAGAGAGACTCTTTTCAAGGCGGTGGCAGAGAAGATTGCTGGCGGTTGGCCATATCGCCACAGTAGTTACCGAAAGAAGACAAGAAGTGCTGCAAAGGCGTCATGGATGACAGATCTGATTTGCTTGTTGTTTGCTCGCCTTTCGGATTACATACACACAATATATGGGACATATGTAAATGGGCGAGAGCCATTCAAAATGAAAACCCGCATCCCCCTAGCTATGTACCCCACATCCCTACACGAGGGAAGAAGATATCCCACTTAGCCTTCGTCTTGTGATCAGGGACCGAATGTCAATCCTTATTTTAGACGTTCATCCGCTCCGGACGCTTCCTTTTGCGTTGTCCAGGAGAACTCTCAAGCCGTAGTCAAGGGTTTCGACTTGCCTTCGGCCGAATCCTATCACTTGTTATGACCTCACTTAATCACGCCACACGAAATCATGTTGGAGCTCGAATTAGAATAGTAAGGCAAAATATATGATTCTGGGTTATAGGATGTTCATTAGATGAACAGCAGTTAAAAATATAAAATAATCGAGTTTCGTGGATGAGTCATAAGTAGGGGCGAGATTAAGTCCTGCATGTAAATGAGGAACTTGCGAGGTCATAAAATATTTAACCTAGTTCCAAGACCAAAGCGTTAGAGTAGCGAAGGAATCACTTATAATACAACGACATACCTCAGCCTCCTCCACCTAAGGCATTGAAAGTCTCGGTCACATGGGGCCCTTGTAGGCCCATTATTTGGACAGTTCCAATTAGGCCTCTGAGGGTCACTTCCAAATTGGAGCCAATGATTCAGACTGCTCTAAAAATAGACTGCCTCAGATACAGTCTGTACTTTTCTAAAAATAAACTGCCTCTAAATTTTTGGAACCCCACACTGCCAAAACACCCTCCAAATTGGTGGTTGCAACATTGTGAGACCGTATCAGCCATTGTCTGCACTGGTGGTGGTGGAGAGGC
>JABCKO010015970.1:0-20134 GCA_018855915.1 Tephrocybe sp. NHM501043
ATCAATCTTGGCCCTATTAACTGGCTGTTAGGAGTTAGCATCACCCAGGATCTCACTGCTGGCACCATCATGTTGGGTCAACATGCCTACTTTAAACAGATGCATCAATGCTTCCAACTCAAGGATGTTCAACCTGCCATCACCCCCATGGAGCCTGGCATTGACCTCTCGATTCTCCATCCATTTCACCATTAAAGCTCACACCTGCTGAGAAAACACGCTACTGCAAAATGATTGGCACTTTAATGTATGCTGCCATCATGACACACCCAGACATTGCATTCGCTGTTTTGACATTTTCACAGTACCTCAAAGCACCCAGAACAACTCACATGATTGCTGTTACTTGCATCTTTTGTTACCTATGTGGTACCATGGATGAGAAGCTTGTTTTTAGAGGCTTGGACCCTGAACTTGCAGGCTACTTGGATACCAACTGGGCATCTAACACATATTGTCATTCAATTTCTGGTTTTATGTTCTTTGTAGGCCTTGGAGCAGTCACCTGGAGTGCCAAGAAACAACCCATCATCATACTCTCAAGCACCAAATCCAAATATATCACACTCATGCATGCCGCCAAAGATATCATTTGGATTCACAAACTACTTACCAAACTTTCTTTCTTTTATAGTCCCTCCTTACCTATGACTCTATATTGCAATAATCAAGGTGCCATTTGCCTCTCCAAGGATGCTACATACCACACTCAAATGAAACATATTGATGTCCACTTTCATTTTATTCATCAAACTGTCTCATCCAATCACATTTGATTTCTCTACTGCCCAACTTCTGACATGATTGCAGACATCTTCACCAAGCCACTTGCTCATGTTAAGTTTGAGAAGTTCTGTGAACTCCTTGGTGTCATCTAACAATGCTCATGTCAAGGGGGAGTGTTGAGATTGTCTATGCAATCACGGACTTACCTTACCTACATCCGTGTTAATATATTTCATCCTATTTTGTTCCCACACACCTCAGTGTTATTCTACAATCACTGAGGTGTAAGTGTCATATCTTACCTTATGTTTACTTATGCTGATATCCTGTAGTTCCTCATATACATTCAGGTATATCATAATATATCAGTGTTATTCTACAATCACTGAGGTTTCCTCATATACATTCAGACATTCAGTTTCCCTCACTTTGTCACATCCCAAATCCTCCTGTACTCTGGTCCACTGCTCAACAGATAGTCCTTTAATTCCAGTCTCCTTGGTTGCTGCTTGAGTGCATCATTATTCAACTTGCTCAAGAGCATCCTCAAAGATTGGTGTAGTGTCTAATACTGGACTAGATGCAATGAAGGCTCCAGGCAAGCTGAAAGGTGTGCCTTTGTATGTAATTCTTTTGTCTAAAAGCCCCTTGCACTGGGCTCCAGATGATGCACTTAAAGGTGGCAGATTGCTAAGATCACCATCAAACAAGTCATTGGATGCTAGGGCCAGTGACAAAATAATTCTCACACTTAGGATAGACCTCCAAGTAGTAATCCAATAGCAAAATAAATTTGTATTGGAATTTAGTGAACTTTCTAGTTTTGGAAAATTTATAATAAAATCCTGGTTATCCAAATGGATCTTACAAGTTCTAATTTCCCTATAACCCAAGAAGCTACACTTTGGAATGCTATCCAATCCACTCTCCAGGGATTGATAGTCCTGATGTACTTGCTTTTCTTCCTCTTTTCTTCTCCCTTTTTATATTGAAGCTAGGGTGCACAGACCACCCAATCCCATTGCCCTATGCCCTACCCAATGCTCCTGACCCCTTTCTCTCCTGGTAGGTATGCCCAATTAAATTGGGCCAGGAATGGGACCATATGGTTCCTTCCTGAATCTGTTCCTGTTTTTCTCCTCATCTCTTTATTCCTCTGGCTTTGTAGGGGTGTTCCTATGTGCCCCTCTTTCCCCTCTACTAATTCCATCAACTCCAACATTTTTGCTCCCCTTAGGATATGTCAGGGGACATGATGCATCTTCAGCAGCAGGACCAGGCATGGTTGATCTGAGTCTGACATCACCAACATCATTGCTTGGATCTGCCATGGCTATTACTGGGAACCCAACCAATTTCCTCTTTACCATTCATACTCTTCCACCAACAAACTCTTGGATATCCTCAATCTCCTTATTATCCTATACACTATCTGTTTTTATAACCAATTTTTACCTGATGACTGCTACTGCTTTTTGAACTGTTTTCTTCAGTGCAAGAATCAGCATGATTGGGAGGACACAGTTGTTATGTGATGAGGATGTTGCTATGTTGGAGATAGGCAGATGTAGCTGTGAAGTCAGGTGCCTTCCAGCTTCAGGATATCAAGATGGATCTGCATTGTACTTGCAGTTGCAACTGAGGGGCAGAGTTTTGTGAAGGCAGGCCAGATGAAAATCATGGCCTGGTACATGCAGACACATAGCAGTATATATACACAATGTGTATATCCCTGATAGACAGCCATCCTGTCTGACATATTCCATCTCTGTAGTGGCTATCAGTTCTCCAATATCCTTGAAAACTATACAAAAGAGGATGTTGATCTTGTAGCTATTGTCGGTTTTAGGGACAGTGAAATATGTACTTAATGTTGGTTAGAACAGATTTCTTTCACTATTGATAACCTTCCACCCTGCACTAAAGTTTTGCCTGTATTTGTTGTGTGGCAAAAAAGAAAGGCTCATATAGTCACAGACCATACTGCATCTTTGATGAAATTCCAGAGCATGAAGCTAAGATATGCTATGACAACATGCATATATTTGGCCCAGTATTTTTTAATGCCAAAAAGAGCTTTCCAAATAAAGAACTGCTATCTTGGAAATCTGATGTCTCTTCTGCCTTTCTTAACCTTCTGGCACACTCACTTTATCAACTCTGCTAATTAGTTGATGTTGAAGGAGTTCTTCATATTATCCATCATCTGATATTTGGAAATTGTGCCTCACCCCATTGTTGGTATACTGTAGCTGCTCTAATGGCCTGGGTAGAAGTCCAAAAATTTGGAATATTTGATCTTTATGATTTTATGGATGATTTTTTCTCCTGGAACCATGCATCTAATATGGTTCTATACAAAGGAACTACAAGGCCAGCCCAGCAGGTTAAGCTTCTCCAGCTCTGGGACAGATTGGCTGTTCCTAGGAGGAATAAAAACAAGAATTTCTTTACCAAGTGGTGGACCAGTGACAGATGCAGAGGTGCAGAAGTCAAAGCAGAGGCCTTGTATGGGGTATACTCATGCAGAGGTAAGATAGTGAGCAAAGTAAGAAGAGGTGAGGTGCTGTGTAGGGTTAAACCCTGCAGAGTGACAAAGAGAGATAGCCTTGCATAGGGTAAACCCCATGCAGAAGCATGGAGTAGTCAGGAGAGGTGCATACACATTACAGAGGTGGTGGCACTAAGGGAGGCAGAAGGAGGAAAGGAGCCAAGGTGGCTAAACACATAGATCTGTATTGGAAATGATGCATTAATGATTCCTTTGTTGACTGGAAGCAGACAGTATTGAAGCTGGAGCATGTCTCAAATAGCTGATGAATCTTGGGTTGGCAAACAACATGAATCACTATAACTTTGCCCTGCACTTTTGCAACAAGCCCTAAGAGATGAATGTAATGCCTGAGAGATGAGCAGAGAAGCAATTCAGACTCAGGATAGAGTCAAAAGTTCCTGTCATCACCAGATGGAGATGTGCATACTGATAGCCACCACAGGGATGGAATGGGTCAGACAAAATGGATGTCTATCAGGTATGTACACATTATATATATATATACTGCTATGTGTATACACAGACCAGGCCATGATGCACTGTTCCAACATCTTTTTTGTCTTTACTCCATTCAGCTGTGTTGAACAGCCAGAATCCTTCTCAAAGAGATCTGGTAATGGATTTAGCAAACAGCTGGTTAGGATGATCAACAACAAGGGCTTCAAAATAGTTAATGTTAAATGGTGTCTCAACACAGATATAGGGTGTGATATTTTGAATGACAATTCAATGACAGGATCACAGAGGAGATGATCTGGAGGAGAAGGAAGTAGATTGCTGATTTGGTAGCTAAGGCAGATGGAGAGAGATTGAGAAACAATGTATCTTTATTCTAAGCAAAACCATGTTTAAAGTGAGGAATTTCAGATATTTGTTCATCAGCCCCTCACTTGAATTGTTGAGTTCTGCTGGATTTTGCCTTTTCAACCTTAGAAGTTGCCCCCTCTAACTGATCCTTGCTGCTGTAAAGATCAGTGCTTGAAAGCAAGTAAGCAGTCTCCATGGTCTTTTGCTCTGTGAGCTTGTTTGCATTCACTGCAAATATGATGCTACCCAAAACAGCATGGATCCTTTTTGCTTAGACCAAGATTCCAGTTTTGACAGATGGTTTGTGCCCTTTTTTGTGGTTGTTCACTTGACAAAAGTGCTTATTTTGAACCAGTAAGCAATGATGATGATAATTGGGAGTTGGCTGTATTAAGAAGTTAGGAGAACATAGGGATTGATAGAGCATCTCAATTAGAATCAAGAATATATGGCTTCTTATCATAATTTTCACAAGAATCACAATTGTATCAAATAGCTGGAAATGGAGATAATGTGGACCAAAAAATGTCAATGACAATATCTTGACAACCCACTAATTTGTTTGTCTTGTGTAGGTAAAAGACTGCAACTCTGGCTGCCTATGCATCAAAAGATACATCCACTCGGATCTAGTGTGAAAAAGTTTCTTTGCAAAAACAACATCTTTCTTTATAAGAACTAACTTAGCATTAAGATCTTTGACCTCATCATTCTGGTCATATCTACAATCAAGAGTGGCATATAGTTTTTCAAAGTTGACATATTTATTGAAAATAACATGCTTCCACATCAAATTGGATAAAGTTTCCTGAAGACAATGACTATGAGCCTTATTGATGAGGTTGTCAAAAGGTTTTTCTGCTGCAAAGGCAATCTTTGCCCTCCTAGTTTTGTCCAGATGAGGATCATTATATATATAATTATTAATGTCACTCTTGAAATAGGGAGCAACAGCAAGGATATTCTTTGATAATGCTGTAGAGAAAGGATCCTGTGATTCTTTGGTTTAAAAATAGCATCAAGCAAGGAAAGAGGGATGTCAGATGAATTGGATTGAGCAATATCTAATCAGCTTTGTAAACTGCCTTTGCATGTTTGAGTTTGTCTCCTGAAGCATCATTGTCTTGCTGAAAAGGGGACAGCTCTTGTGATTGGGCATTACAACATTTCTCTTTTGCTGCTTGTAGAATACAAACTCTTTCTTTAAATTCCTCAATGTAATCAACTGCCTTGTGCCTTGGCTACAGTAATTCTGATCAATTTGAGAGAGTCTTCCAATTTAATAATTTGCCACTCCTCTTCAACAGTGAAATTAATGAGTTTGTCACATTTGTGTTCAATGTTGGGAGAAAATAACAATGCTTCTGTATTGAGCTCCTGGGATGATTCCCCTCCCAATATCTGAGTTGCCTCTGGAGTTAGAGTAACAGTGATAGGTTTATTTGTGATGTTTGTGTTCCCAGTTTTGGGATGATTGTGAACTCTATGCATGCCAGTCATGAGAGAAGATGGCAATGTACAAGCAAGCAGTTATAAAAAACAAGTTAAAATTCTTGATTAATATAAGAAGTCAAAATCTGACTAACAAACAAGTGACATACTTAAAGATCCAAGCTATCTCAAGGTTCTCAAATGCTAACAATAACTTGAATTCTAAGCAATAAATTTGTATCAGACTCTGATATGGATGAACTCTGTATGTAACACTTACGAGGCAGAGTAATGTACAAGTAGGATGTTGAATAGAGATTCTGTTCCTGTTCTGTCTCATTGTGATCATCTCAGCCTGCTCAGTTCAGTGAGTGGGCTTACATTTTTTTTTTTGAACAATGAATAATATCATTGACAAAATTTTCTTTTGGCCATGTCATCTGAAACATGACAGTTTGTTGACCTTTACTTCAATATTGTACCTTTTCATTTGTTTACCAATTTTGTGTTGCATACTGTATAATTGACCTGCCTTTGTTCTGGTATTCCCACCCTGATGGCCTTGACCTATATTCAATGCACTGTTTATACCACCCTTCTTTGACTACAATCCTGTATTGTTTTCTTGTTGATTTTTCTCCTTTGAACTTGAATTTTTCATTCCTTCAGCTTGTTTTGTTTAAATCTGCATTTCAACTCAAACTATGCATATAATGATCAATGTCATCCTATACAGGTCAAATACAATGTTCTGCACATGGACATAATATTCCAACACCAGATTCAGCTCAGGACATTATCAACAGAGCTGTGCCACACTTGGAAATGCCTTCACCATCCACTCCTTTCTCCACATCTTCAATATATGACTTCAGTATGTCCAACAACAACACATCCAATAACAACAGCAATTCTGACTCAGGCAAGGCCACAATCTTGCATGTGCATCTAAGCAAAGTACCCACAGTGTCTCCTGGCACTCTATCTCCAAAGATTATTGTTGCCTTTGCATGTGCTTACAAAAACTACTTTATGCACAAAGAGATTGCTGATGGAGGTTAAGTTAAGATGACAATGGTGGCATTCCAGAATCTGAATATTGTGTATTGCATTGAAACAAATGAGGCTGCACTTCTTGCCATGTCATTCAAGGACTTTGTGGACAACATTCACAAAAGCTTATTAAAGGATGACTGGGTATGCAAGGCATGCAGGGATTGGGACAACTTCCACCAACAACCTGATTCATCTTTCTATGACTTCCTTATTGGTATCATGTATTGCAATCTCTTACTGCAGGACATGCCTGCTTCCTCAATAAAGAGAGGATACAGGTACTCATTGATGTGCTGGGCAGGGTTTTACCCTATCTAGGCAGCAGCACAGAGGCCTCTATACAGGGTACACCCTGTGCAGAGGCATGACAGCAAGCAAGAGAGATGCATGCAGGCCACAGAGGTAGTGGCACCAGGAGAGATGGAAGGAGAAAGAAACCAAGGCAGCTAAGCCAAAAGGAGAAGCCAGCTTGGTTCTCAGTGATTACTAATTGCAGATCTAAGAATGATGTCAGTGATATCAGTTCTGCTGGCTTGTCCCACTCCTGAGGATGTGTCACATCCTCTGATGTGCCCCAGAATGGGAAAAGGTTTGGAACCCATTGGGACTGGTGAATAGAAGAGGGGGGCACATAGTGATGGCTCCACATGGCTGGAAGAGTGGAACAAAAATAATGAAAAGGAAAAAGGGTTGAGAAAGAACTATGTGGTGCCAAGATGTACCATATGGTCCCTCTCCTGGCCCAATTAAATTAAGCATGCTTGCTAAGATAAAAGGGGGTTGGAATGTTGGGGTAGGACAATGGGATCAGGTGGTCCATGCACCCTGGTTCAGTATAAAAGGGGAGGAGAAAAGAGAAGAAAAGCAAGTATGTGTAGGACTATCAATCTCTAAGGAGTAGATTGGATAGCATTCCCAAGCATAGCTTTTATAGTTGAAAGAGCCTAAGCCTGGCCAGTTATAAGCCTTTCTTTAAGAAAGCATTTCAAAACTACTTTAAATCAATACAATTTTGTGTTGCACCTGTTGGGCTACCTAAGCATGCTCAATGATGTTGTCTCTAGCCCCAGCACTTGGCAGTGGATACATCATGGATGGCAGTGAGCTTTGAGATCTTTCAAGAAAAGCCTAAAGACCGTCACTTGAGAACATGTGCTAAGTTGGGGTCTATTACCTTGAATGAGAGAGAAGTAAGGTTTTCACAACCCAAGATAGAGCTCTATGGGCTCTTGAGGGCTTTGAAGGCCAATAGGCATTGGTTGCTAGGATGTAGGAAGTTGGTAGTAGAGACAGATGCCAAGTACCTGAAGGAGATGCTTAGCAACTCTGGAGTTGGGCCTAATGCTACCATTATGAGGTGGATTGAGGATATCCTTATGTTCCACTTCACTCTGTGCAATGTGCTAGAGAAAACCTTCAGCATGGATGGACTGTCTAGGAGAATCAAGCAGGAGGAGGATGAGGACTTCCCACCAGTAGAGGAGGAGATGCTAGATGACTTTGAGGTACTGGAGGTTTGAGTACCCAGACAAGTCAGAGAATGTGGAAGGGTGGGAGGACCATGTTCCTTTACCCTTAGAAGAGTTTACAGAGCAGATTGATCTAAGAGGAGGTTACATGATAGGGGTAACATATTTAGAGGAGGTGTTCTAAGAGGAGTTGGTATTGGCTAACTCTGAGACCCAGATGTTGAAGAAGGGGTTAGAAGTGCAGGAGATGCATACTTAAGCTCTGTAGCTATAATGATGCTCTCAATGTTGTTGCTACCACCCAGCAATAAAGTGCACATGGCTAATGAACCATACCCAGAAGAGCATAGGAGTGGGAAGGCTAGAGCTTTAGATGCAGCACTAAAATGTGTGCAGGTATGGTTGAAGCAACCTAACCAAGACCCAGTGGAGTTGTATGCAATGAGTGTATATGCAAGAAGGTTCTTCTTAGATATGCAGGGGAGAATGTACAAGAGAGTGGAGGTAGGCAAGCCACAGTTGGTGGTAGCACCTGAGAAGAGAATATTTATGCTCAAGGCAGCCTAAGATACACAAGGTCATCATGGAGTGTTTGGTACTACTGCATTGATCAATGAGCAATTCTGGTGGCCAGAAATTGAGGCAGATGTACACTGGTACTTGAAAATGTGACATCCATGCAAAGTAAGGCAGAAGACAGTGTTGGTAAGGCCATGCCTCTGACAGTGACCTACACTCCCTCTTTGTTTGAGAGAATTCATGTTGACACCATACACATGACATCTATATCCAATCATTGCAAATACATTGTATATGGAAGGTGTGGTCTGACATCATGGATGGAGGGGCATCCACCAAGTAAGAAAATCATAAGACCATTGGACAGTGGCTTTTTGAGGAAGTGATATGTTGGTGGGGGTGCATAGGCCAGTTCACCAAAGTAACTGCTTGGTTGGAAAAGAAATATGGGATTAAAGAGATCTGTATTTCCACCTACAACTCCCAGTCAAATGGCAGGATTGAATGACTCCACTGGGACATCTGGCAGGCCTTGTTCAAAGCCTGTGAAGACAAGACCAAGTGGTTCTAGTTCTTTCACCACATTATGTGGGCAGATTGTATCACTGTGTGCAAGTGCTTTGGGTGTTCATTCTTCATGGTAACTGGGGTACATCCCATACTACTATTGGATTTGGTTGAAGCAACTTGGTTGGTAGAATAGTCAGATGGACCATTATCTACTGAAGAGTTGATCACCTATAGAGTACAAACTTTAGCAAAGCATGCCTATCATGTGGAGGCAATGTGAGAGCAAGTAGGGAAGGATGAGATTAGTTGGGCAATATGATTTGCTGATGAGCACAAGCATACCATCAAAGACTATGAGTTCAAGCTCTTTGACTTGGTATTGGTGAGGAACATGGCAGTGGAGAAGTCATTAAGTAGCAAGATAAAACCAAGGTTCTCAGAACCAATAGTAGTGGTGGCCAGAACTAAGGGGGGAAGCTACATCCTTGCTGAGTTGGATGGCTCTATATGGCATGAGCAAGTTGGTGTTTTCTGTGGTTATACCTTACTATGCTTGCCAATTCATAGCATTGGGCAAGGCACTAGAGCAGTGGGTAAACATAGGTCCTGGGAAGCTGGCAGCATTGAAGCATGAAGAGAAGCTACACAAGTTGCCTGACTTATACTTTTAAAATATACCTTTGAGAGTGCAAGAAGAGGATGTACTTGAGTGTGAGCCAGAAGAGGAAGAATCCTGGCAGGATATATCACACACTGAATGGAGCAGAAGGGGACATCACACAAGGCAGAACCAAAGTACTAGATGTGCTGATACATTTACTGAATAAAGGGGTTATAGGGTAGCAGTGGTAAAGGTACTAAGGGGGCATATCTATAAAGAAGGGGAGGAACTACTTAGTTTTCTTTGAGAGTGGCAGTAATGGCAGAGGAGACATTGTTGTCCTTGGGAGTAGCCTCAGTGACTTCAACATTGGAGTCATCAGCAGCAGTCTTTGGGAGGTGTTGAGCAAAGAAGGGGGGCAAAGAATAATGAAAAGAAGATGTACCTTGCTTGATTTGCTAAGATAAGAGTCAGAGAAGTACAGGGCAGAGAGTTGGGTGCCAGTCTGGGCAACATCATGGTCCATAAATTGGCAAAGGCATTTGTGGCAGAGTAGGAGTGCCTGAATTGTCTGAAAGGCAATGTCAAGGTGGAGTATCTCAAGGAGACAGGCCTGGTCCAGAGCAGCAAAGAGTTCCTCAATTTTGAGCTTCTTGAACAGCCCCTGGCCCTCAAGCAAGTGCTCAATGTTGAGCAGGAGCTCTTGGGAACCTGGAATCCCACAGAGTAGGAAGCTGTGAGAAGTAGTGTTAAAAAAAGAGCACAGAGGAAAGAGATAGGCAACATACTGAGGAACTGCCAATCTTGAGCTTTTTGAGGAGTGGGAGTTTGCTGAGGATGGCCTGGGGGCTGTTGGTTTCATGAGCCTTGTACTTCTTAAAAGAGGGCAGGGTGGGGAGCATCTTGACATCACTGGTACTGCCCTGACTGATGCAGTTATGTGTGAGAGAGAAGTGAATACAAAAAGGAGGGAAATAAGGTGTAGAGGGGTACACAGGAGTTTGTTTTTTAGATGCCTGTGCAGCATAGCACTTCAACTTCCTCTCCTTCAGCCTTTTCTTCTCCCTTTCCTTTCCTAGGCCACCTCATGATCCTTCAAAATTTTGGAGATAGAATCACCTAAGATGCAGCTTTGAAAAGCATGGTTAGATAAAGTGGGATAATGGTTGGTAACATGCAGGAGGCTGTTGAGGAAGCTGGCAAGTGGAGGCCAGTCAGACATGTGAAATTGTGTCATTGGCAATGGTCTGCACAATGAGTTAGGTGGAAAGCAGAGTGAGAGGCATGGAGGCTTACTAGGTTGATGTCAGCCATGAAATGGGTGATGGCAGCAGGTCCTCCTGCATCAAGCACATGCATAGTGAAGGCCCCAATGGCTGACACAAACATGTGTGGATGTGGGATGAGGGTGACCCTTTTGGTGGTGGCAGTCTTACAGCAGAATGTGGCCTTAAAGCCAGCATGAACATTGTGTTTGATCACCAGTGCTTTGTACAATGGGGGAGGCATAGTAATGTGATGCCAGAGGCCAAAGTGGTTTAAAAGAGGTGAGTGGGGGACCCAGGCTGTGGTGGAAGAAAAATAAAGTTTTTCAGAAAATTTTGCAAAATTTTGGTGTTAGTGCAGTCAATCAGAGTGGCAGAAAGCAATGGCAGATGGTGCAAGGAATAGGTGTAAAGTATGCAAAGAAAAAGTAGATGAGATTGAGGAAATTGACCAAGCCTGACTGGGGACAGTCAGATTTTTGTGGAAGGGGGGATGATGTGCTGAGCAGGGTTTTACTCTACCCAAGCAGCAGCACAGAGGCCTCTACAAGGGGTACACCCCATGCAGAGGTGTGGCAGTAAGCACTACCTGATAGGTTGGATGGCAGTGATGTAAGTCATTATTGTCCTCAGCACTACAAATGGTGCTGTATGATTGATAGTCCATGTGTCAAATTGCCTATTGAAGTAATGTCACTTATTGACTGTGGAACATATCTGACTCTGATTTCCACAGGTTTAGTCAACCACTTAGGCTTACACTTATTTTGACTGCAAAGACCTGAACCTGTTTCATTAGCTTTGAACTCAGAGAACTCAGAACCAATAGCCTTTACTAAATATGTTAAGCTTGCTGTTTTGTCTATTAATAACACTTAAGACTTCATGTAATGGTATAGCCCTTGTTGCCATAAACCTTTGCAATCCATTGATACTTGGACTACCATGGCTTGAAAAGAATAGCATTGTTATAGATTATGAATTGAAAACTTGTTTTGATAAACATTCCAGCTACAATTTATTTAACCTGCCCCCAAGAAAAGGGCTGCCCAGATGGGATATGCACTGGAATGACATTGCAAAACAGATTCTGGCAGACTGCTGAGAGTTGTTAAGGGAACTTAAATTTGTTTGTGCTGAGCAGCTGTTGCATATGACATGGGACATGGGAAGGGCTGTTTGAGTATATGGCACTGCTGAATATTATTAGTGCAGTCAGACCTTGGAGAGAGCAACTGGAGAAGCTGAATGCAAAGCTGCAAAGCAAATACAAGGATATTTTCAAATCAATCCCACATGTGTCAGAGCTTGCAAACAATGTTGTTACAGATATTCACCTGAAGGAAGACTCTGCAGAAGCATATCAAATGATTGTTGCTTGCATGTACCAATGCCTACAGAAGTATTGTGCTGTATTCTAGACTTCAATACAATAGCATCTTGATGCTGGCCAGATCCAGCCCTCTTTGTTACCATATGCATCCCTGGCCTTCATAATTCCCAAAGCTGACCCTTCTGCACTTTCTCTATGGGTTAATGATTACCATAGGCTGAATGCAATAATTGAGACTGATACACATACTATGTCAAGGGTTGATGACATTTTGAATGACTGTGAAAAAAGGAAAGATCTGGTCAACAATTGGCATAACAAACTCATTTTTTTAGATCTGCATGAACCTAGAGCATGTGCATTTAGTGGCAGTGTCAATGCCTTTTGGTTCATTTAAATGGTTACTAATGCCAACAAACTTCTATAAAGTGCCAGCAATTTACCAATGCAGAGCAAATCATGCTCTCCATCACCTAATTGGCTAAATTTGTCATGTGTACCTGAATGATATTGCCATTTGGTCTGACAGTGTGGATGAACTTGTACAGAATGTTTGCCTTGTCCTGGACACCCCTTAAATGGCATGCCTTTATATGAACCTGAACAAGACTAAGCTTTTCTGTACCAAAATCTTCTTTCTTGAGCACCATATTAGCCCAAAGGGGATTAAAGCAGATGAATGGAAGGTCAAGTGGATACTAAACTGGCCTGTTTCAAAATTAGCAACTGATATGAAGCATTTCCTTGGTCTTGTTTGCTATATTGGATCATTCTTGCCAAGTCTGACTACTCACATAGTACCCTTGCATGAGCTGACTATGGATGCAGCTGACAAAGTTTTCCCAGAATAGGTGGCCTCACACTAGGCGGCATTTGATGGTATTAAGTCTATTGTTATAGGTTGTGAATGTCTAACTACTATCAACCATGCTGACATAGAAAGTCATGTCTTTGTGATGACAGATGCCAGTGACTTGCACACTGGTGTAATGTTGTTGTTTGGTGAAATGTGGGAGACAGCTAGACTGTTCATGTTTGATTCCATGACTTTTAAAGGTGCAGAATTGAATTATCCTGTACACAAGGTGCTATTAGCAATTATTTGTACACTTTGGAAGTGGCATGCAGACTTTGTAGGCTCATTGTTCACTGTATTTACAGACTATAAGATGCTGGAAAACTTCAATACACAGAAAGACCTATCATGCCATCAGGCTTATTAGATGGAATTCCTAAGCCAGTTTGATTTTTGCATTATTTACTTGAAGGGCAAGGATAGCAAACAGTGATAGAGGAGTATGAATGACATACCTTAAAGTCTAAGGGCACTCACAAAGAAAAGAATGCAGCATACATGGCTAGTGATGATAGTGAGTCTATAATTTTATTTGAGATTAATAAGCCTGAAGAGAATGCATATACATGCACCTTTGCAGCCACAGAGCTCATAAGAGATTTACTTGATGGACTTGGTAGTGGTCTAATTGACATCACCCTCTATGACTTGGGTACCTTATGCTATATGTCTGGTCTACAGCACTCCTTTGTCAACTTTCACTCTATCACTCCAAAATCCATTACTGCAGCTGATAAGTAGATATTCTTGGCAACTGGCATAGGTGACATGTACCTGACAATTCCTAGTGGCAAAGAAGGCTCTGCTCAAGTGCTTCTCCAGGATGTTCTATATGCTACATTGATGGATGTAACATTAGTGTTAATTAGTAGGATTGCAGCATCAGGGTTGTGAGTGGTCTTTGAAGGCACAACATGCCAAATCTATAACAAAAACCATGAGAAATCAGGGATTATCAAGACATATCAAGGGCTATATTGTACCTTAATGCAATAATCCCTTGAAACTGCTGTTGTGCACAAATCTGCACAACAACTTGTACAGAAAGGCCTTGTCAAAGAGGTACAGCTAGACAAGTCCATGAAGGCCAAACCATGTCAAGCATGCAAGTGGGCCAAAGGACACTGAAAACCAATTCAAAGAGAGTGCATCAATGATTGTACCATCATAATTGGTGATGAGATCCATTCTGACCTGTGGGAACCAGCACCTGTCAACACTATCAATGGCAGAGTATATTACATCAGCTTCACCAATTATTATAGCAGATTTACAAAGACCTACTTACTTTGGTTGAAGAGTGACACATTGCAGGCCAACAAGCAGTATGAGACATGGTTAACAACACAGAAGAATACATGCATTAAAGCACTGCATTCAGATTGAGGGGGAGAGTATATGAATGCTGAGTTTGATGCTCATCTTGCAGAGAAGGGTGACTCACCATACTTGATACCTCTGAATACAATGGAGTCTCTGAGCATCTCAATTGGGTCATCCTTGAAAAGATCTAAGTAACCTTTTAATTTACAGATAAAGAACTCCCTAAGTTGCTCAAGGGGGAGTTAAACAAAATTTCCAAATTTGGAATTTCATACAAGCAGTGCAATTTATTGATACCCAGCCACAAAGTCACTGAAGAAAATGTTCCCAATGAACCACCTCCAAATCAGCTTCCTGCCAATTCACCAGCACCTCCAACCTACCAGCACCTGCTGATATTGAGCCTATTGTACCCAATACACCAGAAGTTCATAGCCATTGTGTTCAAAGGAGTCAGCATATTTAAGGTGGTTGTAAGGAAGAGAAGGAGTAATAAGTCAAAGACCTGATGATCCTTTATTTCCAAGAGGAATTCAGGAAGGGCCTGAGGCAGGAGGAGAAAAGGCAAGGTGGGTAGTATGGGAGAAGGTGGTGGTGCTGAAGATGAATGGGAAATAATTAGCATGGAAGATTTTGCAATAGCAACAGCAACAGGTGAAGCCAAAGGATTGATGGCCATTTACTCAGAAGCCCAAAAATGTCCTGATTGACCAAAATGGATGCTTGCTATTGAGGATGAAATATTGAAGTTTTAAACAAATGGTACCTGAGAGGTTGTTGAATGTGGTCTAGGCTTCAAACTTATTGATTCAAAGTGGGTACTCCAAATTAAGAAGAATACAGCTGGTGAAGTCAGAAAATATAAAGTACATCTAGTCACAAGGGGTTATATCCAAATTTACAGTGTCAACTATTATGAAACTTACATACCAGTTGCTTGAATGGCATCTTTTTGGATAATCTTAGCACATAATGGTTGGCCCATCCATGCATTCAACTTTGACAGTGCATTCCTGAATGGAACCCTGAGAGAGGATGAGGTGGTGTATATGGAGCAACCAAAGGGAGTGGCAGCAGTGGCAGACAGGCAAAAGTATGCATTGAGGTTGAAAAAGGCCTTGTATGGGTTGAAGCAAGGTGTGAAGAACTAGTATGAGGCATTGAGGAAGGTATTCAAGCAATTGGGGTTCACATGATGCAAGGCTGATCACAGAGTGTTCTTTGAGCAAACTGGTGGAGAAATTGTCATTGTTGCAGTGCACATTGACAATTGTCTTTTGACAGGTACATCTGTTGAATACATCAGCAAGTTTAAGAGGGACATAAACAAAATATACACAATGACAGACCTCAGCAAAGTCAATTGGCTCCTTAGCATCCAAATCTCTTACAATATGGTCAACAGCATCCTATCCCTCTCCCAAAAGTCCTATATTGATTCAATAATCACATGATACAACTTCAACAACCTGAAACTGTTAGTGAAACCAATGGATACCAACCATGTACTCACCAGATCACAATGCCATGTAAAACTCAAGGATGTTCATTGCATGCATAATGTGCTCTTCTGTGAAGCTGTTAGATCCCTCATGTATGCTGCCATGGGAACCCAACCAGATATTGTGTTCACTATGTCAACAGTTGCACAGTTTAGAGATCCTGAAGCAAATATTCTGATACTTGCTTGGAACCAGGGACTTAGAGCTAGTATATAGAGGTAGAGAGGTGGCTTTGAAGGGGTTTGTAGATGTGGATGGAGCATTGCAGGAGCACAGGTGAGCAATTTTGGGGTATGTATTCTTGGTTAATGGAGGCACAGTCTCATGGTCCTCAAAGAAGCAAGAACTTGTAACTTTGTCCACTACAGAGGCTGAATATGTCACAGCAACCCATGCTGTGAAGGAGGCTGTCTGGATTTGATGTCTAGTGGAAGAGCTATTTGGGTTGATGAAGGAACTAATGATTTTGTTCAGTGATTCCAAATCAGCAATTGCACTTACCAAATCAGGATCTTATCATGTGCACACCAAGCACATTGACATCTGTTACCACTATATTTCCTATATCATTGAGGCCAGATCTATGAAGCTCATTTATTGCTCTACTCATGACATAACTACTGACATGCTCACAAAAGCCCTTCCAACATGCAGAGATTGTCAGCAATTGAAGATGTCAACACAGAAGCTGGTGGGCCCATTGCACCTTCTCTCTGTGTCCAATGCTTGGAGCAATTCAGTCATGATGGATTTTGTTGGCCCCCTTCCAGAGAAGGATGGTTTTGATTTTATTCTGACAATGACAGACTACTTGGGCTCAGATGTGTGTGTGGTCCCATTGGCATATAGACCTGACTGCTGAACAGCTCACAACACTTTTCTTTCACATTTGGTTCTGTGAATGTGGCTTGCCTTTGGAGATAATCTATGATTGCAACTGCCTGTTTGTTTCTGCCTTTTGGACAGCACTTCATAGGTTGACTGGCATCCATATCAAGATTTCCATAGCATTTCACCCAGAGACTGATAGTGCCAGTGAGAGAAGTAACAAGACCATTGTGCAGGCACTCCACTTCTGGGTAGATCATAATCAGTATAGCTGAGTCCATGCCCTTCTTTGCACTCACTTTGCAATGACAAACACAGTGAATTGTTCAACAGGCTTCTCACCATTTCACCATCAAATGGATCATTCACCCTGTCTGGTAAAAACCCCTCTTGGTGGCCAAAACAGCCAAGTCAAACAATGTCACCTTGCATAATGCACATCATGCACTGGAGTTGCTGCTGGAGGCCCACAATAACTTGCTAAAAGTGAAAGTGGCACAGGCCATGCATGAAAACAAGATGCAACACCAAAATTTTGACTTGCAGGTGGGTGATTATGTCCATCTCTCTACAGAACATAGACATCAGTTATATAAAGCAAAAGGGGAGTTCTGCACTGCTAAGTTAATGCCTTGCTTTGATGGCCCATTCTAGATCATGCTGACTATTAGTAACTGAGTATGTCACTGGTTCCATCTCTTGGAGGTGCTTCCTTATGTTGAAACTGAGCTTGATTGCTTTCTGGATCATTTATCAATTGAGCCTGATGAACCCCAGAGTGTGGATTCTATCCTGAATTATTGATGGTGGGGCAGGAGTTTCCAGTATCTTGTACAGTTCAAAGACTGGGGTCCTGAGGAAGATCATTGGGTTGTGGGTTGTGAACTTTGTGGCTCTTCTATACTGACAACATTCTTGAAGCAGCATAGAGGCAACTTTTGAAATATTCTTGATTTGTAGCTTCTTTCCTTGCTTTTAGGTACCTTCTCCCTCAGGCCACCAGTAGCTTTTCCCATCACTGGGTTTTTTATGCACCCATGTGAGCATTTTGCTTACATTTCACATTTTTCTTTTCTTCTGCATCTCTTTTCTTTGCTTTTTAATCACTTCACTACACTCTGCTTCAAAGAGGGGGAGGGTGTAAGCACACTGCTTACATATGCTTACATATACACACTGACAGATTAGATATCAGACACACCTATTGTTCCTTATCACCATCTATGCATAGAGTCCTGGTTGCCAGAATAGAGATTCCATTCCTGTTTTGTCTCATTGTTTTGTCTCAGCCTGCTCAGTTCAGTCAGTGGGCTTACAGACATGACATGTATGGATGAGCATGACTATTGATCATACCCTTCCATGCACAACCTCTGCCAACAAAATCATGGCATTGCAACAGAAGATGACCTCAAGTCCAAAGGCAGCACAGAGGGTTGTAACATGCATATGACCATAGTCACAAGAACATGTAATTTTGTGAACAGAGAGTGCAACAAAGGTGCTGAGAAAGGACACATGATAAGGACAGAGGCCTCCAAAAATGTGGGACCAACCACACCTGACACACATCATTAATCTTACTTGCAACACACTCATTTTTCCTTTGACACATTCCTTTTTGATTACAACACTGTGTTGCAAGGTGATCCATGGTCCTGAGTGATGATGTATCAAAGGTTTTGAATATGCAACACTTGTCATAGAATTAGATTCACAAGTTCAAATTGTATGGTATCCAATGTATAGTTAAGATAATTAATAACTTGAACAATAAATAAATGAGGATGTCAAAAGCTCAACAAAGAATAGAGTAGTTTAATATATACCTTATTTTTTATAAGAGCATCAGGAGAGAACAAATTTTCATCCTTGTTGAAGAGTTGAGACTTTGGATGTCAGAGATCAAGAATAAATGCAGTGGATATCTGAAGAATGGACCATAGTGAGGGTATTTCAGTCAAATACTTGAGATGTTGCACAGTAAGAGAAGCAGTAATCTGGGTCTTCTGTAAAATAAAGTTGAGGTAATATTGGAATCATCCCATATAGTATCAGAAAGAGTTACAAAGACAGACACATCAAATTCTTGTTCTGTATCACTGCTATTGCTAGTATCATTGTCATCTGAAACAGTAAATTCAGAGCCAAATTGTTCTGAGTCTCTATCTGAAACTGCAAGAGAGGTGGTTGTGAAATGGGTGTCAGACTCCCAGCCACTTGAATCATCACCTAATAGGGCATGCAGGCCATCAGCAGCAGCCTGAGCCAGATGAACATGATCACTGGCAACCAACAGATAGCTTCTCCTCAAGTGGTAAAAGCATAGTGATTATCATCAGAATCTGACAATAGGATTTCAATGACATTGCAGCTAATTTCTTGAATTAGACACATTAAAAATAAGTTTCTGGAGTTCTCAGCATCAGTCATTGGCTTGGACTTAACTAGTGTAGCATTTGATGGCTATGTCTTGACTAAAGTTGGTTCTTGAGCAGTGGTTTTAGCTGTGCAACATATCAACCTAATAAAATCACTTTTGTAAAAAGTTGGGGGCACCTGATTTATAACTATTCACAAAATCTGTCAGCTTGTCAATGTCAATCCAATCTGAGCTGAGAAAGATAAATGGATTTCCTTTAATGAATGGTTTCAGAAAGATCTGAGCCAGTAAAATGTTGGATGCATAAAACATGATAAGATAGGCAGCAACTTACAGAATCTCTGAAAAGGTGCACTTCATAGATTGTGACATTGCCTATAAAGTCTTGATCCTTTGCAGAGTACTAGGTCATGGCATGGCTGTCCTCTTCCTAGTGAGATGAGAGGAGGTGAGGAGGAAGAAAATCTGATATACTCAAACTATTATTGATCCCTGACTCTCTTAAATAGGTAAGAGAGAAGGGTTCTTTGTAAATTTGAATAGTGTTTTCCCCTGCTATTTGCACTTTTGATCACTCCCACAATTACATGCTCTGTCTTAAATTTCTAATCATGGTGAAACACCCTCTACCTTTTGTTCAGACTTGGACTTTAAGAGCATTTGCTGTTCTGCCACATTCTACAATTAACTTCATTGTTAGTTGCTGTCCATTGTGTCTCACCATACATAGTTTGCATTGCTGCATGTGTTTTTAGCCTGTGCATCTTGTATCCCTTCTCCAGGCTGTACATTATCTCATTTCCATCAACACATCCCCAATGCACTCCTTGGTTGCTTTTGATTCAACAAACTTACTTCATTTTATCTCTTTCTTTGAAGCCTTTGCTATTAGTACTAGTTGTTGCTTGCTTCTGTCCACAATTGTATGCTTCTGATTTGACCTTTCTTACTATCTTGCATTGATTTATCTG
>JABCKO010015971.1:0-19942 GCA_018855915.1 Tephrocybe sp. NHM501043
GGGGGGGGGGGGGGGGGGGGGGGGGGGGGGGGGGGGGGGGGGGGGGGGGGGGGGGGGGGGGGGGGTGGGGGGGGGGGATGAGGGGGTGCTGGATGGCTGGTGCATGTGATCGAGAGGTGGGTGCATGTGATCGAGTGGTTGTGGTGGGTGCATGGGCGGTTGGCTGGTGCTGCGGGCAGCTGGGGGTGGCTTCAGGGCAAACTCGTGGTTGCCTGGCATTGGCGGAGGGAGAAAGGACGACGAGGGCGAGGGAAACGGCGACGACGACGGGGCGACGTCGAGGCAGATCGAGAGCGGCCGTCGTTCTGGTCCTGCCAACAGACAATCAGACGGGCGTGCCCCTACCCGCAGGTCGACCTACCAGCAGTCATTGCAAATGAAAACTCAACAAAAGATAATCTGTCATGTGACCTGATGGGCAACCGACTAACGCCATCCTCCCACGCTCAGCTGACATCGACCACTCTTCCCTGACTCTACGCCACACTCCAACTGACCCTGGCCTCACCCCAAGCGGCCACAACCCATTTCCCATCTTTGCAGCACTGCCTGGCATCACAAGACACATCCATGGATCCCACCCCTGTCACTTAACCATCCAGCCAAACGTCAGGGCCCACAGCAACATATACATTCCTTCATCATTCAAAATCCATGTCAAGACAACCCCAGGGGCTCACAGCAACAAATGCCATATATAATACCCTCTGTCGTTGATTCTATCCCCCCTTGACACCAATGACCAGAGTTCTCTTCTACGCCTCGATCTCTTTTCTCTTTGCTGCCCCGACTGTCGCCGCCCCCAACGTCAACTTGGACTTGGGCTCTGGACAGAGAGAGCTGGAGCTGGGTGGCCTGCTGATCAGTAGGTTCGAGCCCAGGCAGAAGAGGATGTGCATTGACCCCGCGTATCGTGCGTTCCCTCTGATGTGTCCCAGCCCCAGGGCTGACGAGCGACTGACAGTGCTCTGTACGAATGGAGCGTTTTGTTGTCCCCCCGGCCTGATTTGCCAACCTAACAAGTCCGTGTTTTTTTTTTTGTGTGTGTGGAGGGTCTGATGTGTCTGCATGTAGCCCGAGAGGTGGGGGTTTGGGGTGGTGCTGCCCATCGTTTGGCCTCCAGTGTAATGGACTCGCGTGCTGTGATGCCGGGACGTACG
Source organism: Tephrocybe sp. NHM501043 (assembly GCA_018855915.1). NCBI lineage: Eukaryota > Fungi > Basidiomycota > Agaricomycetes > Agaricales > Lyophyllaceae > Tephrocybe > Tephrocybe sp. NHM501043. The sequence goes on from JABCKO010015971.1 coordinate 1,161, forward strand.
TCCAAGCCAAGCCCATCATCCACTCCTTCGTTATCAATCATCCGTACAGGTCCTTCTGCTGCGGCACCACCTGCTGCCCAATAGGCATGACGTGCTCGCGCTCGTCTTGTGTCCCGTTGCCTCCGGCTCCGACCCGCACCACCGCCAAAACGACGTCCACATCCAGATCCACCTCGACAGCGAGGACGCTGTCCCCGTTGACCTCGCCAACCGCGAAGACGTCGTTCGTGTCCACCTCGACGCGCGTTACGTGCCCCCTCCAGGGACGCGACCTCGAGGGGAGACAGGTCCCCGGGTGCGCGAGTAGTAGGTATTCCTTGGTTTTCATCAGCAGGCGCTGATGTGGCGTTGTTGGGAATAGCGAGCGGAATAGCAGGCTCGGGTGCCCCGGCGCCGAACCCGGCGGAAACTAGGATACCCGTGGCGACAATGACGTTCGATTATACGAGTCTGAGGCAGGGGAAGAAGAAGATGAGCCCCGTGAAGCAGGCCTTGAGGGAACGGGCCGTTGATCAGGTTTTGTCCAGTCGTATATTGCTCTGTGCTGCGGGCTGACGTGTGTTTAGCTCTTTGCGAGCATGTGTAAAGGCCTCAAGGCGCGTCGCCAGACGTCGAGCGCCGTGTTTACCTTCACGGACGATGCAAAGGTCAAGGCGAATAATAGGGCCCAGGCGGGGTGCGCCGGCAGCCCGTGTGGCACGGGGACGACCGGGACGTCGTGCGATGAAGTGCGTCGGTAGGCCACGGCCACGAGTTTCTTTTTTCAAGTGGGAATTTACCTGGCGTTGGATGTACTAGTTCCCGTTCGCAAGCACGACGGATGGAGGCGCGGGGGCGATTTTCAATTGTATTGATGTTCTGTACGTCTATCCCCTCCCCTTTGGCTTTTTTTTTGCGGTAGGTGTGACGTCGTGATGTGTATAGGGCCCAGAATATCCAGGGCGGCGTCATCTCGCGGTTCAAGCAGATTAACAACATCAAGTCTGGGATGCATTACACGTTCCAGATCACCAACTACGACTGCGCTACGGGCAAAGGTCTTAGCGTCGACATTGCTGCTGCGGATGGTGTGTTAGGCGTACCTGGAGAGAGTCTGCAGGCGCTGGAGAGGAGGGATCTGATCCCTGGCGGACCAGAGGACGGCGAAAGTAGGTATCCTCTTGACGCTCGGAGGGAGCGAGGGAACTGACACTTACATGCAGTGGAGTCGTTCCCACCGTTCACGCCTCAGGATACAAACAATATAATCATCCAATCTGTTGGAGATCTTTCAGCCGGAACGTGCGTAATTTTGATCATGCACCATTTCACTGATATTCACCTGGGGTGGGGGGAGTATAGGTATACGATTGACACACTTATCAACCAAGGGACCGTGTCTGACCTCCGTGTCATTGATTACCTCGGAGACGAATACGCCAGGTCCGTCCACGCCTCCAAGCTTCCCCCCACCTGCAACTAACGTGATCCCAAACACAGTGCGGACGTCCAGCTCGGACCCGACGGCCAGCAGACCCTGAACTTTACGCTGGATACGGCAGGAGTCGGGCTCGGGTTCTTTATGGACACACAGCTCGACACCGTGAATGTGTCGTCGAGGATGGTGGTCGGGCTGGAAATCTCTGGTGTGTCGTGTGCAGGCCCGAGCGTGTGGACTGGGGTCGTTGCTGTACTTGCTGGAGTTGGAATGATGCTCCTGTGATTGTTTTTTGTTTATTTTATTTTTTTAGGTAAAAGCTGGGAAGGACTTGCATGCATGGTTTTGACTTGGGGCCGTTGATTATAATATACTATTTACGCTGTCGACAAGTTGACGAGTTGGATGACTTTGAGTAGCCAGCCTTGGAAATCAGAGCCGAGCTCGAGTCAACACGTCCATCTTCCTTCCAACGGCAACTGCCTCTTCGTAGGTTATTACTAGCTCACTTTGTTGACAACGTGCTGATCCGACCTCGATTCTTCGATATGATGAGCCCAGGCTGGATTTCCCGCGCGCTGGGCACTTTCACAACTCTGCTCTAAAGCCTTTTGAACCGCTTCCGAGGACCGTCATCGTCATCCATACAAATGCATGCCGCAACTGTGCAGGTTTGGGCTGGATTGAGAACCAGTCTTGCACGTCGTCGATTTCTTGACTAAAAATCCGTATCACGGTTCGAGTGAGTTTTCACTGAGTTGTCTGTTCGACTGTAGTTCAACTCGATTCTTTGGCCATATAGCTCTCGAGTACGAGAATGACGGACGAGCGGAGCGTCGTTGCACTGAAATAGACTGAAGCCTACAGAAATACCACCACGGGCCGTTCAAACCATACCACTCCAATGTTTGCCCCACCTCCGAAATTCTCCCAACTGTCAACAAGTGCCCTTGTGATCGAATATCGCCCCCGTTTCTGCGCTTATTCCCTCGATCAAAGCCAAAAGAAAAACTACAAGTATGCAGTTCACATAGGTTTAAGCTAGCAAAACACTCTCGCCTGCATTATGTTGCGCACATCGATCATTGCAGCAGTTGCGTGCGCGCTCTTGACCAGAGTTGACGCGCTCGGCCAGGCCTCCTGTGTCGTGTTCGACTCTCATGGCGTATCTTCGACTATTCCCGTCGTTGTGAATGGAAGGGCCTCTCCCATCCTCACCGGTGCTGATGACTGGCCCGCTGTCCATTTCGCTGCAACCAACTTCGCCGCTGATATCCAGCGCGTCACTGGTGTCAGGCCTTCATTGTCCAACTACACGACCTCCGCCCAAGCCCTAGGGACCCCCATCATTGTCGGTACCCTTGACAAGTCTTCGCTCGTCTCGAAGGTCGTCAATACGACCAAGCTCGATGTTTCCAGCATCCAGGGCAAGTGGGAGTCGTTCGTTGCGAAAGAGGTAGCAAACCCTCTTCCTGGTGTTTCCAGGGCATACGTGATCATTGGCGCAGACAGGCGCGGAACAGTCTTTGGCCTCTACGATCACTCTGAGCAATTTGGTGGGCATCACTTTTCAGTTGCCTCTATCGCATCTTGCTGACTGATTTCTCAGGTGTTTCTCCGTGGTATTGGTGGGTTCAATGCTTTGCACGGCCCGTTGCACTATTCTTAGACTTGCCCTCACTGTCGCTAGGTGGGCCGACGTCCCCGCTGCTCAGCATTCCGAGTTGTACGTCACTTCCAGTGGGTGCTCGCATGGCTCCCCGACTGTCAAGTACCGTGGTATCTTCATCAACGATGAGCAGCCTGCTCTGCAGAATTGGGCTGCGGAGAAGTTTGGCACCGCCGGTTCACCTCTGAACTCGCCCTTCAACCATCTTTTCTACACGAAACTGTGAGGCCTCCCGGAGGTTCATGTTCATGTGCATCCTTTATCTCGCTGATGGTTCGTATGTGTCCTTAGGTTCGAACTGATTCTGCGCATGAAGGCCAACTACTTGTGGCCGGCTATGTGGGGCAGGTACGTTTTCATTTTCATTCTCATGGGGAAACACCGCTGATTTTTCTCCGACTTCACAGCGCATTCGCAGTCGATGATCCTCAGAACCAGTACCTTGCGGACTCGTACGGTGTTGTGATGGGAACCAGGTGAAACTTGCTTCGTCAAGGCCCGAGGCCTGACCGTTGACAATGCTCCTAAACAGTCATCAAGAGCCTATGATGCGTTCCACGCCCAACGAGTTCACCCTCTACGGTAACGGCACGTGGGACTACACCACCAACGCCGCTAACATCAAAGATTACTGGCTCAAGGGCACTCAGCGTGCCAAGAACTTCGAGTCTGTGTATACCGTCGGGATGCGTGGCTTCGGAGATTGTACGTTTTTCTCCATAGCATTTGCACCATGGATATTGACTTGGAAATTTGACACTGACAGTGCCTCTGTCACCTGAAACCAACGTCCAACTGCTTGAGCAGGTCATGGCAGATCAGACTAATATCCTTAAGAGCGTGTATGGGGACCAGGCTGCTGAACAGGTCCCTCAAATCTGGGCCCTCTGTTTGTCTAACTCTCCTCCTATTCTTTTTATTCACATTGCTTCGCAGACAAGGAGGTCGAGGGATACTATGATGCTGGAATGACCGTTCCGGACTACGTCACCCTGCTTTGGTCTGACGATAACTGGGGAAACATTCGCCGCCTTCCTCTGGCATCCGAGCGCGGAAGGAGCGGAGGTGCTGGTGTTTATTACCACGTAAATTATCTTTTTATTCTTGTCAAATACTCTCTTGACCATACATTCAACAGGTCGACTATGTACCCTCTTGACTTGAGACCTGCAGGCTCTGTTCTCTAACGCAAACTACATTTTTTTAGGTTGGCAGCCCTCGCGATTTCAAGTGGATTACCTCCACTCAGATTTCCAAGGTGTGTATCTTTCCTATATTCATTACTCACTATATGATCCCTGATCCGCGACCATAGATCTACGAACAGATGACCCTCGCCGTCGAGCGTGATGCAACCCGCTTGTGGATCCTCAACGTCGGTGACCTCAAGCCCTATGAGCGCGAAACTGAGTTCTTCCTCAACCTTGGTTGGAATGCAACCCGCTGGACGGCGGACAATGTTGACAGCTACGTCGCTACCTGGGCTCAGCGTGAATTCGGCGTGTCGGCTTCTGTTGCAAACATTATTGTTGATATTGTTGGCAACCTCACTCGTTACAACTCGAGAAGGAAGCCTGAGCTACTCAACTCCACCACCTACAGCTTGATCAACTATCGAGAGTATGTTGCCTAATTTTAATTGGCGATGATCAACTGACAAGAGACGCGTATAGGGCAGACACTGTCCTCGCTGAATGGGGTGCCCTCAAGGCTGCTTCAACCAAGATCTATGACAGCCTTTCTTCCATCTACAAGCCTGCCTTCTTCCAGTTGGTTCAACACCCCGTCTTGGCCAGTGCCAACGTCGCCAATCTTGTGAGCACTTACCTTCTGGGATTGCACACATGATCTGATTTTGGCGCCTGTGTAGCTTGTCACTGTCGGCCTTAACAACCTCCGTGCTTCTCAGGCTAGGGTTTGTCTCTTTACTCACCACCCGTAGGATACCATGCTGACTCTGTGGTGTAGTTGAGCACCAATATTTTGGCTGATCAGGCTGTTGAGTACTTTGAGGGAGACTTTGATCTTGAGACTCAGTATCACCAATTACTTGATGGTAAGCGCTGTTTGATCATCATAGTCTTTGAATTTTGTTGAGTATACTTTCAGGGAAATGGGACCACATGATGGACCAGACTCGTGGGTTGTTGCCATATCATCTCGGTTATGCTGATTCTCTCTAGATCTTGGATACTACTACTGGCAGCAGCCCATGACCAATTCTATGCCAGCTGTTAACCGTGTCCAGGCTAAGAAGCAAGCGCTCGCTGGTGTCATGCGCATTGTTCCAGAAGGAACCAACGGTGCATGGCCAGTTGCCTCATTGTTGACTTTCCATGTGTATACTCATCCTGCCATCTAGGCCCGGTGACAATCCCTCCCAATGTGCACAGGGATACAGCTGCCCCCCTCCCACCATTGTCATTGACCGCTACTCAACCTTTAGTAACATTTACATCGATGTTGGTGCTGGTGGACCCACTCCTTTCACATTCACTGTCGCCTCTTCGGCCCCTTGGGTCTCCATTTCTACAGCTAAGGAATCCGTTTCTCCTCAGAATCCTGAACAACGTGTCTACCTCAGTGTTAAGGACTGGCATTCTCTGTCTGTCGGCACCAACACTGCGACTATCACCGTCAATGCCATCTCTGACAAGAACCCACCATTGAGTGTTTCGGTTACCTTCAATGCCAACAAGCCCGCCGATCTCCCTGGTGGCTTCAAGGGTAGATCTCATCTCTCTTGTAGTGCTAGCTTGATTTGATATTTTTGACCTTGCTAGGTTTTGTCGAGGGTAGTGGCGTGATTTCAATGGAAGCCGCACATGCTACCCGCAACAGCACTGTCAACGGCATTGCATGGAAGGAACTCCCTGGCTATGGTCGTACCCTTTCTGGTGTCACCACCTTCCCTCGTGATGTTTCTCATGATGTCAGCTTCTCTGCTGGCACTGGACCCTCACTGTTAGCACATTTTTCCTCTACTTACTCCATTTATTCACATTCTCCACACAGTGAATATGACTTCTACTCTTTCAACACCATCTCCAACAGTGGCAACATCACTGCCACCATATACGTCTCCCCCTCATGGAATGCTGGTGAGGCTTCACGGCCTCTGGCCTTCGCTGCACAGCTCGATGGTGGTGCTGTGCAGGCTAAGCAGTTTTTCCCAAAGCCTAAACCAGGAGATGTCCCAGGTGGATGGGATGGCAATGATGGCTTTGTTGCCAACAATATCATCACTGTAGATGCACAATTCACTGGTGTTTTGGCTGGAAAGCACACCTTCAAGATCAGTGCCATTGAACCTGCTGTTGTCATTCAAAAGATTGTCATCAGTGTGTATTACCTTTGTATAATGGTTTGCAGCTACTTGCTTATTTCTTCTCTTATAGATACTGGTGGAATCCTTCCCAGCTATCTAGGTCCTCCTCAGAGTTTCCTCATTAAATAAACATGACACAAGTTTGACAAAAAAAATATACATCTGATTCTGCTGCATAGTCTATTGATAATAGACAGAGATCAGGCTATAATGTCAATTTGATAGATTGAGCAACTGTAGTTTCTAGTTTACAGTAAGTATGACCTTAGTGCTCCACACCAATTATCTCAACTAATGCCATTCCCTGCTCATTGTTGGTGCCAACTGTGCACTCAGCAGCCACTATTTCTGACTTGCTAGCTGTTTGTTATTGGCATGCATTGGGGACTTGTTCAGCATGGTACACTTCAGAATGATTCAAAGATTTATATGAGAAACATTGGTTAGATACCTGTTGTGTAATTTTTAATACAAGTTTCCAAGAAAAATCTTCTACAGCTGAGAAACACTTGAATTTTTCCCCTTCCATTGTTCTCCTTTGTTTTCACAAAGAGAAAAATATTTAAATTGTTTCTTGGCCTTATCTTTAGAAGAAAACCCCAAGTTTTCTGCAAGAAACAGTGAGGAGATAACTTCAAGTCTTTCTCAATACACCAACACAGTGGTTATACATACATTTCCAAGAAGCATTATGGATGGGATGCACAAATTCATGTCAGATGAGCAGTGGATTAGGGAATAGCATGGGTTTCTTGCCATTTTAATTCCCACCGCCCCTACCTGCCTCTTTGTCATGTGGCAGCAGGACGACTATGGCCTAGGCTTAGATGCATCCAACGATCATGGGGGTATGATCCAGGCAACAATTTTTTTTTTTTTTTTTACAGCAAGCAGCAAGTAAAAAGCAAAGCCAGTGAGTAAAAGCAAAAGCCAAAATACTCTCATACTTTCTGGTTCAGGCATGAGATTTTTTTTTTTTTTTTTTTACCACAAGCAGCAAGTAAAAGTAAAGCCAAATACTCTCACACTTTCACATTCAAGCATCAAGGCTGAGAGTGGGACTGAGAGTGGGACTAAGGCTCCATTAAGCCTTAGCTAAAAAAACACAAAAGATTCAGGATATCATTTGATGTTTGGTTTGATAAATATTCTTCAATGCCACTTTGAAGAATTCATCTCAGGTTTATTACAGTCATATCTTCTCCTTAATTCATTTTCTTTTTTGACAACTATTGCTGAGAAGACTTTGCTGACAAGATGAGAAAACAACTCATAAATACTCATTGTAAAGACCATCACACCTCAACTCTATCATCCAACACAGTAGTATTCTGTTTGATAGGCTAGTCGTAAAACAAGAAAAAGAGGATGCAAACTAAAACAGAAAAGCAGGGTATGTAACTAAAGTATGTGAGTGCAATGAGATTTAACAGGATAGGAGAAACTAGAACAAGAACAAAAGCCTTGACAAGATAAAAGAAAGGAGAATGAGAACAAAAGCAAGGCTAAAACATGAGAAACTTAGATGAAGAACATGGTGGTTGAGAGAAAAAAGGGAATTAGTTTGCTGGTGCTATTCAAAAGGTGAGCAGACATCTAAATATGTGCAAATAACTCAAAAAAAAAAGATTGATTGATGAAAAATGACATGTGAATTAGATAAGATGCCCACAAGATAAGATTCATGAATTAAGATCATCTCAAGCCTAGATATAACTTGGAACCATCCAGTGGAGTGCAGAGTGGAGTGCAGCTAGCCTTACCATCCAGCCATCAAATCACTATCTTTGACCTCTCAGACCACTTGAATACCAAAGAAGGAAAGAAACATAAGATATAAATGAAAAATATAATGAACAATATGTGTTGTAAGGTAGAGCATATGATGTGAAGTTGAGTCTGAGGAATATGGAATCATGGGTGTGTGATGTATAATAGCAATGGCATTCTATCAGACATAATCTATGAAATAAAAGAGAGCGTCAGTGCATATTATGAAAAAGTGGTGAGAGTACAAGTATAGCAAAGATATGGAAGTCGACAGAAGGCTTGATGTAGGCAAAGCGAGATGAAAAATAAAAGCAGTGCATCTTGTGTATCTCAGCTCACTGAGCATTTACTATAATATAATGTCAAACATAGGCTTCACATCATTCTCTGTATACAAATGAATGATAGCAAAAACATTGGTATTTCTTTTCTAACAACTTGGTATGCTTCAGACCATTGGATTAGTTGATTTGTTGTATTTCCTTGACACTGGAACTTAACTTGCTATACCTTCAACATACATCTGTGCAAAGTCAAAAAGCACAGAGGAAAACCATATGGTAAAATATGAGTTTACATCAATGAGACTGCTTTGCATCTGATCATAGATCAAAACCTCTCATTGTTTTTTACAACTTTATACAGTCCAGAGATGACTGAATAGACAATGACAAGAAACCATATTTGACACTATATGCAACGACCATGAACAGAAAAAAAGAGATATATACAATGCTACTATCTAATACTCTCTTGTTTCAAACAGGGAGCGATAGAAACCTAAGGAAACTAGCTTCCCTCTCACAACAAAACACCACTTAATTACTGACACATGTCAAGGAATATTTACAATGATTCCAGCTCAAGATGATCCACCAATCAGAATACCAACAAAAAGGCATTTACTTTCCATGTTCCATCTTACACAACCATGAATTGATATATATTTAGGATATCTACAAAAGGAGGTACAATTTACTGGATGCTCTATATTTAGCAGTTACATCACTTATTTCTCAGTGGCAAGCCACTTATGTTACAAACCTCATTAAACTCTATTCTCATAGAGTAATTAGTATTTATGTACAAATAGTTGCTACAGGGTAAAGACTTATTATAGGCTCTTTTGGTGGTGCTACATGTTGTACAATATCATCTCAAGCCTCGTTATAGAAGCTTTGCATATGTGGGAAGCAAAACAACAGTAGCCCATTAGCCCATGGTTGTGACATGCTACACACAATCATTCTAGCCACAGATGTTGGGCAAGTAAAAAGAATAGTTTTTGATGATGTTCAAGCTATCAACATGGTATTTTTGATGAAATGATGGTTCTGTGTCTGATAGTCAACATGGGTGGGTGTCATATGGTTAACAAATGGCATACATGGGTTGGAAATTTGGTTAAGATGCAGTAAACATAGTGAAAAATCAGTCACCACTGGTATGAAATTGGTTAACATGGTTAGAAAATTTCTGAACCTTGTCTGAAAATATCTAATTGTGTAGAATACCTCATGCAGCCCTTCCATATGAGTCTTAATACTATTAAATCAGCCTACAGGTTGATAGTTCTAAGCAGTAGACCTAAGTCACTTTAAAAATAAATGTGCATATACATGTATCTATCGATCATATATCCTATCAACACTGACCACTATACCACATATGAAACTTGACAACATAATATAAACACCAGAGGTCTAAATCTTCAGCTCACAATAAATCCTGCAGTAATGAAATGATACACAGAGTACATATATTATGTATCATCACAATATACAGCAATGAGGTAATTCTGATCCCTGTTCTAGATGGCCCAGACAATGACAAGATTGGATAATCCAATGAAGATTCAATGATATACTCACAAGCCCAATGACACCTAGACCTTGCCACAAGCTCTGTTAAATCAGAGAGCCTATCCAAGGATCATTCAGACAATGCAAAAGAACCAGAGGCTGGTGCTCTGAGTTCGCTAAAGATTCACATTTATGGAGAAATCATTGATGTGGAGATCCCACCTCTAGAGGTCTGTATTTGTGAAGAAACTGTTGACATGGTGATCCTACCTGCTCCAGAAGCAGACTTTGATGAGCATCAATATCATATCTGAAGATATGCACATGCTGTTAGCAGTAGAGGCTAATAGTATTTGCATTTGGAAAGATAGTATCCAGTTCTACATTCTACAGCTTGAAGACTCCTCTGATATAGACAACTTGAAGGTTGACTGAGAGGATGATATTGACAAGGTTGTTAAGGACACAGAGATTCAAAGTATAGACAACTTGAGGCTGACTAGAAGGATGATATTGACAAGGTTGTTAAGAACACAGAGATTCAAAGTTTGGAGGTTGACTAGGAGGATGATGTTGAATAGGGTTGTTAAAGACACGGAGATTTAAAATTGGGAGGAATTGCATGATCAAATCAAACAGGACTTGAAAAAGCATGAAAAGTCGCTTACAGTGTCACATATGAATCAGTTGCTCATCATTCGCAACTTTACAACACTCCAGTTGAAGGGGGTTGAAAAGATAGATGTCAGCTATGAAATTGTTCATCAGTGGCATGAAGGAGATGGTATTTATTTTGCAAGCAGAGCTAGAGTATTAGATTGTTACTATCAGGTCTTTAGGGGCATGAAGCTTGACTAAACTATCTGATGATTCCAACAGATGCTAAACTCCACCATTCTCCCTGCACTATTCATCACAAAGCCTCTCAGTGAGAGAACTGCTCATTGTTGGCTTCACAAATTTGGATGACAGTTGTCAATATTGTGAAAGGATGTCTATTGTTGAGTGAGGTTACAGAAGCATAGACTGAGACCAAGACTGATCTGAATTGGAGTGGCCAAAGTAGAGCTGAGATACATGTAAGGATTAGGGTTTGAGAATGTTCAGGAGTGGTAAAGCTACCTAATACAAGTGTAACTCACCTGAGGTTCAAGAATGTTCAGTAGTGGTAAAGCTAGAGAACATCTTGGGCCCAAGATGAGTGAAAATACTCTATAGATCACATGACCTCAACAACACCTTCAGGCTTCAATGGTGTAGCAGGACTACCTATGCACATTCTCTCAACACTTCCATCTGATATAGTGCCTGCTAGCATCATCGAAGCTCTGCCTTGCCTTTGGAGTGTCTCCAACCACTTCCATCAAACACCAGAATCCATCAACTTATTTACAAGTAAGCACCTTCATGATTTCCAACAGAGAAGATGGTTGTTCCGTCAGCAAGATGAATGAGCACACACCACAACTTTTAGTGAGCTAAGAGCTAGTTTTGATGGGGCATCATATGTGTGGTAGCTCCAGAGTCTGTGTTCCAGCATCTGTCAGAAGGAGTGTGGCAGGATAAAGATGATATCAGTGGCATCTGCTTTAACAGCAGGTCCATTGCATCCTTCTTCAACTTTTGCAGCATTAGCCTTCACATTGCTCTCACTGTTCCTGCTTTTCCTCTTCTTTGACCTAAAATTTAAATCAGAGCTGCCCTTGTTTCGTCTTAGCTTCAAGACACCCAGCCTCAAGCTTTGGCAGTTGACAACACTGTGTTCCTCATCACAGAAGTAACACTTGATGGCCCTAGTGGCAATGACAGCAATAACAGCCATTGCAGAAGACTCCTAGCTGCAGCACAGTGCTGCATCTCTTTGGTGCAGAAAGCTTCAAAAACTATAGCCTTGGTGAGGTCTGTGAGTATGAAGATCAACAATATAAAAGTGTTTGGGAGCCAACTTTGAATGGATCTCTTTGAGTTTTATTTACATAGTTATTGGATCATTGCAGATATCTTCAACATGGATTTTGTTGCCTGCATCAAGGGCCTGGTAGATTTCTTCTGTAGCATGATCACTATGAAGGTAGTAAGCATGATACACCTTGGCAGATGCAGAATCCACGGCATCAACCATGGATGTAGTCTCTTTGTGGATGACAGTCTGCTGTACATGTTTTTCTTCCATTCAGTATACTTGATGTTGCTGAGCTTGAGAGCCACAGATTGTATAGAATGTAAAAGGTTGTCCATGATTAAATGAGGTGCTGAAGAATGTATGCATTGATGGAGTAGTTACAGGTGGAGATAGATAGAATGATGGAGTTGCAATGTTAATAAACGGAGCTGGTAAGACTTTTGATGATATAGTTTAGAGCACATGGCCCATAACCTGTTGAGCAAAGTTACAGGAAGTGTAGACTAAGACTGAGATTGATCTAAATTGGAGTGGTCGATCTAGTGTTGAGATACATGTAGGGACTGGAGTTCAAGAATGTTTAGTAGTGGTAAAGCTAGACAACATCTCAGATCCAGGATAAGTGAAAATACTCTACAGATTGCATGACCTCAACACCTCCAAGCTCTGATGATATGGTAGGACCCTCCACATACATTCTTTCAACATCTATATGGATGGCCATGATCATGCGGATGTTTGTTCTTTACCGTCAATCTGTCTTCTTGCCTCTGATGGCTTAGTTTGATGCATAGATGGCAAAAAATGAGGGACCAAAGCTGAAGCAAGTGTTGCCTATGTTAAAGTCTAGAGAGAAAAAAGTCATTCCAAATGTCTAAGATGAATCCTATCTTAATATAAATGAGTACAAAAAAAGCATGTGATGAGTTTATCTACTTTGATTTATGAGTTATCTTATCAATATTGGACTTCACAGGGTTGAGGAAGACCAGACCATTTTACAAAAGAAGAAATGCGGAAGACTCATCCATGTCTCTGAATTTATTAATCCTGAGAATGGTCGTTTGATTTGCCATGGGCCAAACGATGAAATTCTTAACCAAGCACATAAGATCATCTATCTGGAATTGAACAGTGTTCTATGATGGAATGCCATGTAGAGAAGACACACCTAAATTGTCTGTCCTCTTTATATTTGATCAGTTCTTGGGACATGCTTCTCTTCCACCTGATGTGCTCAAGGTCTTTGAGATGAATTAGTCCAATGGTGTGAAACAACATAAACAATGTGACACCGTCATTCCAGAATCAAGTTTGCATGCAAAGCATCAAGGAAAAGTTTAGAGGATGACACTTCCTAATGGTGAACGAAAGAGCCTGCAATGTGTTCTTGAGGAATGTGAATTCAAGATCAATAAACTATGTGCCAAGTGTCCTCCCATTTGCCCACTTGAGAATAAGAACCTATGCATGACACAGCTTCTCAGCTCACAGGACAACTTTGTGCATCAAATTACACAACTGGAAACTTTGATCAAGAACCTTAGGCATGAATACATCTTCCTGCTCAAGTTTCATTGTAAATTGAATCTGATTTAGATGGTAAGTAGTGATTCAGGTTCCCAAAAGTTCATTTGCATAGGCAAAGAACTTGCAGAAAAGTATCTAGATGCCTGTCCTGACTGCTCATAGTGATTTATGAGCACATACCATAAGAGGTTAACCAGGAAGGCAGCTGCATGGGCTGTCCGTCATCAGAGATAGCATCGCCAAGTCTTGCAAAGTGCCATGATGTCAATTGAAGCTGTACTCAACTAGATCTGTACCTCAGGTAGAATCAGATTTTCAAGAGAAAGGGTCAAAAATTTTGGTGGTACAAACATCTCATGGGAAAAACTTCAGAGGTGTTTTTGACATCTTTTGCTTAGCTGAGTACAATTCTGAAGTCGGTTTCTTTACATGGACCCTAAGCTCTGCATCAAGATTCAGAAAGCAATTATTCACATACGTAGCTTGGACCTCAAGGTGCTGCTGATTATAATCACACTTACGTTAACCACACTGGCATCAATCTTTCCCAGCTCTCTACCTTTGCCACCTAATGATACTCTTTGTGATGCTGAGGATGCATCTCAAGAAGCAAACAGTCTCCTTGCTTTGTTAGGTCTTTCACCTGCCTAGCTTTATTAAGTAAGAGGAAAATCTCAGTTCCTTTTTCTTAAAGCAATCTGGGTGGTGGTATGCAAGGAATATAAGATCTATTACAGAAGTTGGAGCTGAATTTTCATTGGTGATGAATGCTGCAAATGTGTCCAGACATCGTTCCGAAATTTGCGTTTTTCAGTATCTAGCCTCAAAGGGCATAATCAGAGGTTCTTTGACTCTACAAGACAAGGCCAAGCCCGGCTTGTACCTTGCCTGGCCTATGGCCTGAGGCCAAAGCTGGTACAACACTAGTCGACGCCTTCTGTCAGTATGAATTTTGAACATTGAATGTGTGGCTGTGTATATGTCGTGAGCATGAGATCTTCTGAAAGTGGTAGTTTTCTAGACATCTTGGCCACGCTGCAGTTCCAACGGCCCATTTGGTAGCAAAGACGTTACTATCATCTATCACCTACACTCATCTTATCTCATATATCTTATTTTTCCTTATTGAACCACACTTGTTACCTTCCCCTTCACCCAGCTTCCAACTTAGGCCCAATTGCACTTCCTCTTTCAAGCCAGAGCAGGTGTATACCAGGGCCAAGACTTCAGCCGATGCTGTGGCAGGGACAAGCCACTTGTGAGCTCCGATCAGGAAACAGTATCAGACTCTGAGAAGACTAGTCGCAAGGTATTGGATAGGGTTGATGATAACCTCAATCCATGGATTATGGTTAATTGTAGGCGGTCACCTAGCCTAGAGGATGTTTCTAGGAGGAATAAATCAAAGATTTTTGCTCCAAAGCTCCGTGTTGACCGTGATCCGGTTCTGAATGCTGCTGAGAAGTGTTTGACTCCTGCTCAGAAGGAGCAAATTGAGAAGAGATATAAGAAGATTGACATGTGACGAGAACCAGTAGCCAACACTGAGTTGCATGGAGAAGACACTTTCAAAGACAAGGAAAAAGGTACCAACGCTTGCAATTGGAGAGGAATTAATGTTGATCCTAATGAACTAGATCCTGAATATCAGAAACAAGGAATTGCTTTCTATGAAAAAGAGAAAGCAATGACTGAGAAAGCTGCTGAAACAGATAAACAGCAGCTTTAAAGGAAGGCAAAGTGAGCAGAATCTAAGGCTAACAAGTACCTTAGAAGACTTGCTTGCATCAATGAACGAATGAGTCAAACACCAATGTCAGACCTTGCAAAAGAGCAATTTCAAGACATTCCTTGGAAATGTCCTGGAAAACATGTGAAAACCATGACACATGAAGCTGAGTTGAATCCAGTTGAACAGGTAGCTTTGAGGAGTTATCTCAGACAAGCGTTGAGAGACTTGCACAAAGTTACTTGTGAGCCCAGATACCTTGTTGTCCTCTAGTTTATCAGATATTGGCTCTGAGGATAATTCAAGTTCAGGATTAGTTACTTGGCGCTGCCATCGCAACCTGAGCCCAGATACCTCATTGTTCTCTAGTTCATCAGACACTGGCTCTGATGATAATTCAAGTTTAGAATCAGACAAGTCTGATTCTAACGACGGAGGTAGCTCACCTTCATCATCATCATCTGATTCATCTTTGAGTAGTTCTGAAAACTGGAGTTATAGGCATTAGAAACATAAGCATTGATTCCAGAAACCTAAGTCATGAGGATTTAGATCTAAACTCAAACCTATCCCACCTAAAGAGTATAATGGATCAGCAGATGCTAAAAGTTACCATAGGTTTGTGACTGAAGGAACTGCTTACCTTCAGGATGGAAAGGTTAAACCTCAACACCAAGTGTTTGTGTTTTCATATTACTTGAAGGACAAAGCATACTATTTCTATACTTAAAAGGTATCAGCCAATTCATCGCAGTGGACATTTGAAAAATTCTATAGAGAACTATTCAACTACCATTTTCCAATTAACTATCGGCTCAAACAGTCGGAGCAGCTTCGACAATGCTTCCAAAATGATAAGATCATATCAGAATATGTCCATGAATTTGAAGAGCTCTATACAATGATTGGAATTAATGATGAGCGAGAACATGTGATCAAACTCTGGCATGAGTTCCAAACACCCATTCAGAAAGCTCTGTGGCAAGAAAGACTGAACCCAGAAATTTCTACATGGATAGAAGTCAGTGAAGTAGCTCAAATCACTGAAATATCAGAGGGAGTTACTAACTCACAAGAATGTTGGGTTCAGAACAACCTTTGAAGATCTAATCATGATAATAGTCCTGAATACCATGGACAAGAAAAACCTTCCAGAAACCATCAACCAAAGCCGTTACGCAACTTGCATAGAGATAGCCAATGGCATCATCAGGAACATTGAAAACAGCTGATGTGTAACTTGCCTAATTCTGAAGTTGCTCCAACAGCTAAAAACTTTAATTTTAAACTTGGATGGATAACAAAACCTACTATGTCTGACCATGAACGAAATGAGTTGTTAGCAGCAGGAAAATGTTTCTGTTGTAAGGAAACAGGTCACGTAGCTCACCACTGTTCTAAAGGAACATTTGTCAACTCAGGCAAGTCTGGAAAAGCACCAGGCATACCTAATTTAAGTATTAGCATGGACTTGCAAAAAGCCGAAGAGTTTAGAGAACTTGTTGATACTATGGAAGTTTTTTATGGAGTTGGTGTGGGTTCTATTTCCTTTAATTTGAAGAAACATCCTGAATTAAGAAGTCTTCAACATATGAGACACAATCTTGGAAATTGTGCTGAATTCATAGCCATTTATCAGTTGTATACAGGACAGCGCTATTCTGTGAATGAATATAATGTTTCTCTAGCAGATATTCAGTTTGGAGTTGGACAAATTGACAATAACCTGTACTACATATCTGATAGTGAGCATGAAAGCTTGGATGTGTATATCACTGGAGATCTATTGAATGATCCCAAATTTAACTCAACTCTTTGGTATGCTGTAATGCGAGCAAATACTATTGGGTATGAGCTAGACTACATACTTGTGGATCAATGGCTAGATTTCAACATGGGAGATTTTCTGGCTTATGGGCTAGTATGGGCTTTGAATGACAATATTCCCTTGATGCTACGGGCACAATACAAAACTCCAGAAGGGAAAAGATTCACAGTAACGGAGCAAGATGACACATTCTATCAAATAATTGACTATGGAGAACATATTATAACCAGAATACAACATACTCTGCTGTGAAATACCAAGCTAAGAATTGCTGTTGGTTAGCTGCCCAATTTCATCACATGACAATTGAACAAGCCCTTCATGAGGGAGCTGAACAGATACTAGAGATGAGTAGACCATTTCTTGAAGACCATGAGTATGTTCAATTCAGAAGATGCTGGCATGCTGTAATGAGCATTCATTAACAAAGTATAAATATTCTTAATTACATGTGAAATATCTGGCATATTCTACCTATAGCATGGATGTGAGATGAGAGTTTTCACCTTGCTCACTGGTACCATGAAGAAATGTGAAACATACCTAAACCTTCTGTGGATGAACTCCTTCCCAATGAAGAATATTACTTTCAAGCATTAAAAGAACCCTCAGCATATCCTGAGTTTGAATATTTCATCAACCAGATACTAAATTCGCTCCATTCATCAAATCCTTTACTGGAGGAAGAACTTCAACTATATAGAGTTCAAATACCTCAGGGAACACTGGCAGCCATTGAACGTAATGCAGCTACACCACAGGACTTCACTTGCATGATCCCAAAACCGCTTGTTGTTGTGGTACATGTGAATGGACAGCCTGTTTGAGCCCTTGTGGATTTGGGATTGTTGGAAGACTTCATGTCATCAACACTGGTGGATCAATTGAAGATGAAGCGTATTACTCTTGCTAAAGCCTTGTCCTTACAACTTGCTGTTCAAGGGTCACAATCTAAAGTTAACACTGGAACAAAGGTTCAGTTCAAGTACTAGCAAATCAATAAAGAAAGGTACTTTGATATCATTAACATATCTAATTATGATCTGATCCTAGGTACTCCGTGGATTTTTCAACATTGAGTAATCCTCAGACTCAATCCTGCAAGCATTATTGTTGGGAGCACGCAATTGGTACCTGTTTAGAGTGATTCAGTAACCTGCATTGCCTCAAGATCTGTTGAGATTGCGAAGGATCAGCTTGACTATTTTTAGAATAAATTGAAAGAATAAGCTCAACCCATATGTCAAGAAGCGGAATATACAGCTCTTTCTCCTCTACATGCAATAAACCATAGCATCCCCCTCATGAGAACTTAGTATATCTGTGGTGTCCATCTAGGTGTTCGAAAGCTATGCGACCTCAATGGGCTGCTAAGCGAGATTTATATCTGAAATCAGAGTGCTGGGAAGTTACAAGCACAGAGAATACAGTACTAATGTTACTAATACCAAAGCCAAAGAAAGAAGGGGAAGCCCTTGCACTTTGCACCATCATAGACCTTCTTGCATGAAATAAGAACACTATTAAACTGTCGTCACCACTTCCAGACATGAATAGTATTTTGCAACGAGCGGCCAGCCACAAGTATGAAACTTTGTTGGATAGTAAAGATGCATATGAGCAGATTAGAATTGTGCCTGAGCACGTACATCCACCTGATACAGGCAAGTGTATTATGTGGATGTATATGCTCAGGCTCTGAGAAAGAGGTAAGTTTATACCACTGTATACCTGTCTTGCACTTCACTCATCCATTAGGTAGCTTAGGCTAGGGTGGTTACAGTTAAGTTGGTTAGGGTTCAGTTA